>PVLA01006969.1:0-113474 GCA_004027455.1 Hydrochoerus hydrochaeris
AACTATAGACATCCTGAGCTTTAGTTTTGTGAGGAGGCTCCATACTGATTTTACCAGTGGCTGTACCAGTTTACACTCCCACTCACAATGAAAAATGGTTCCTCTTTCCCCCCAGTCTTGCCAACACTTGCCACCAAGAAATGAGAGCCATTCTGCTGACAGCCATTCTTTCTTTCTGGAATAAAAAGGAATGTCAGAATTGTTTTAATTTGCATGTCTTGAATGACCATCATGTGTATAGCAGCACAATTTTATGGCTAAATCTTGAAAACAGCCCATATGCCTATCAATAGATGGCTTCATAAAGAAAATACATTTATTTGCAAGGGAGTGCTCCTTTGCCATAAGAAAGCATAAACTTGAAACATTTTTAGGTAAATGGATGTGCTTGAGAACATAATCTTAACTGAAATAAATCAGACACCTAAGATTAAATATAGCATTGTTTCTCTTGTGTGAGAAACCTAAAGTTTACACAAGGGGCAAAATAAAAGATAGATATTGGGAAGCAGGAAGAACTTATTGAAACAGAAAGGAGAACAATGTGGGGGGTGGAGAAAGGAAGGAAGGAAAAAGGATTTTTTAAAAGAAGCATAGAATTGAAGGAAAGAAAGGAAACACGGCTTGTGTAAATGGGGCAGGGAGGAAGGGCTGAAAGGATGGGAGAGGTTTGGGAAAAGAGAATTGGGAATATTATGTACAGATACAAATTCCCCGTGATGAATGAGATCATTGTGTAAGCAAACACGTACTACTAAAAATAAACTAATAAATCCATTAAAAAATAAAGATAAACATCCTTAGAAATACATGCAAGGATGTTGTGCAAACCTTGTGAACAAAAATCTTTGCAACTACAGCAGCACAGCGTAATGTCTTCACTTTGTTCCCGCAAGCATCCACACGGTATAGCACACTGTTGATGCTCTCACCTTTGTGACATGCCCTTCTCAACAGACCGATTTTTCATTAATACAAACAAGGTCATAAAAGACTTTTTGTACATATGCCTTGAGGCACATGGTCTATTTGCTCTGTGTGATGGATACTAAAAGTCGATGTTCTGGTCACAGGGCATGCACATCTAATATTTGAGAGGCGCTACAAAATTGTTCTTTAAATGGTCTATGAAAAGCTATCTAGTCACAAATGAAACTGCCCAGTTCTGCACTGCCTTATCTTCATGCCATCAACCTGTTTATTTTCAACAATCTGATGGATAGATATAGTTTAGTTACTCCTCGGTACTCATGGAGAGTTGGTTCCAGGTCTCTCTTTGCTCCCAGGTCACAGATTCTACAAATGCTTGAATATCTTACTAAATACTGCCATAGTATTTGCATAGAGCTTGTGCATAACCTTTCATATATTTTAAATATTCACTAGATTGTTTGTGGTACCTAATGCAAGCTAAATGCTATCTAATAGCAACTGTGCTACACTGTGAGGAAGGGTGAGGGAAAGCTGGGCACAGGAGCAAATTTATTCTCAGATATGTTTTATCCAAGACCCTTTGATTACATGGATACAGAATCCATAGATAGAAAAGTCTGATTGGATAGATAGATTAATAGCATATGTTGTTGGTTTTATAACTTTTCCTGGTTTTATAACTTCTACTGAGACATTGCTTCATGTTAGTATTTTGTTAGTGTGTTTATTTTTACTTTGTATCTTTTTCTATACTGTTATTTGATTATTTTATTGTTTTTTATGTGCTATTGATATTAATTCCTTCCTATATTGACTTGTGAACCCATCTGGTTACACCTGTCCTTTTAGTTTTTGGATATTGTTTCTTTTGATTTCTGAAAGCCAAATGTTATGATATTTAAAGTTGGTTGTACTTTTCTCCCTGTGGGCTACGTAACTGCTGTTTTGTCTGTTTAGGTTGTGTTCGCAGTGCTGAATGATCTCTCTGTGCTCTTCATGGACTATAATGTTTTACTTTGCTCATCCCCTTTAATGGTTTTCAGCTAGAATTCTGATTTTACAACTGACAGGCTATCAATCCTTTTATTAATCTATTCCTGACAGATCTGTGCTGTGCATTCGCTGTCCGCTTTTATGTAGTGCAGCCATTAAACGCACCAACTCTGGAGTCAGACGCATGGGTCACCAATTGTGCTTTCTCCCGATGTCCTTTTGAGGACAAAATGAGGTGAGCTATGCAAAAAAATGGCCCAGGGCCCCCAACACACTCAGCAAGCAGCATTTCATTGTTTGATTTTCAGTGTGTGTCCTTGTCAATGGCTCAGAGCTTGATTTTCACTTTTTCAAAACTGGGAATAAATAGATCTCATTCAAATTGATTGTGGGAGACTAGTATTTTAGTCTCTTCTGTTTGATCACTTAAATGTTTCACAAAACACATTGACCTACGGACATTCACTACTAGACATTAGTAGCAAAACCTTTTCCAAAGCCTAACTGGGACATCTCACTCACAGCCTCAGGTCCAGTGATTTCTTCTCACTTTACAGGTGTTTTTAGAAAATCATCTGGAATCTTAATTTTAAGCTATTAGCCTCAGGCTTCTCCGTTGATTCCCAATTTCTCCACAATGAACTCAAACTCATGATCCTAGTGGTTCAGACTCCCAGCCCACTGGGGTTACAGGCATGCACCATTATACCCCACATTCTTAGAGCTTCTTAAGGTGGATATTTTAGTTATTATCTTCAAATCTTTCTGTTCTAAAATAAGCATTAAAGAAATGCCTTGCCATAGCAGGACTTCACACATTTGATGTTCGTTTCTGCAAAGGGTGTCAAGATGTTATGTAATGAGTTAGATATTAAATAGTTCTGAATTACTAAGCCAAATGACAACACTATAAATACTATGTAAGTATTTAGATTACAAGAGAAAAACCAGTACTCACAGATTTCTATTGATGAAACTAGAAATAAAAAATAATGACTGAGTAGATTTTTGTAATGCAGTTCTAGTGAAGGGAAGAATTTTGATTTGGGGGATAAATTTACATTTTTTTCCTGGTATAATGAGACCCACTCTCAAAAAAATAAAAAAGAGAAGAGGGAAGAATTGGAGGATGAAGTGGAAGAGGAAAAGGAAGAGGAAAAAGAAATTAAAATAATCTGATATTTAATCTAAAATTGGGCTTGAGATTAAAGGGTAATCATTTATTCACCATAGGTAACTATAGGTAGAAGATGAATATGGGAAGATCTGTATGAAACTATAAAATTAAGATTGTAAATAAAACAACAAGACCTAGACGAGATTATCTTTCTACTATGGCGTATTCACTGAGGAAAAGCAATACAAAGCTTAATTCACAATGCCAGACGGAGCAGGCAGAGTAGCTCACTGAGTAGCTGCATGGATTTTCCTAGATTCATCTCTGTTTTTGTTTGATGAAAACAGTGCTCTTAGTAACAATATTAGGTAAAAGAAGTCCCAAACTTACCATGGTTTGACTCATGATTTTCCAGTTGTACAGTGAAATGATATGAGTTTGGTAAAAACCATATTTCAGATTTGTGCTTCAGTGTTTTCTTGGGTGTGAGGGGCATTTCTCACTGAATATTCTCAGTGTACAGTCAGCTTCTACAAACAGGACCCCATCTTAACCTGGGGAGTAACTGTATCCTCCAAAACAAAAACTAATGAGGAAGTGTAGCTCATTAAGAACATTTTCTCATGAAATCATGAGCACACACAGTGGTCTGTTAGGGCTCAGTGACATTTTCACCAATTGCCATGTGAAACAGGGCACCTCGCCTGTGTCATTCTGCAAGGTGCCACTCCTCCACGCTTCTGAAAAATAAGCTCCCCAAGCTTCCTGCAGGGGCAATGAAACAGCATATTCACCTGATCTACTTGGAAATGCTTACAATTAAGCCCCATGCATTTACTGTTAAAAAGTGCTTCTACTGAAACATTAATATTACTTCTTATATTCTACTTATTTCTTTTTAAATTTTCATTTTTATTAGTATGTTTGCATTATATTAGTATGAAAACATACTAATAAAAATTTCATTTATCGTGGGGAGTTGTCCCATGTACATAACAAATCATAATTCTCTTTAAATGCTTTTTAACCATGTATTGTTATACTCCCTGTAAAACATGAAATAACATTTTTTAAAAATTTCAAGAGCTAAAAACATGTATTGTTAAACCAGATTCTTTCCCTGGTTGATAGAATGGATGAAGCCAGGGAGTTTCTCAAACCCCAAGAATGTACCCTGGTACGTGTCTTCTCCCTGCATTTATTCATCTTATCAGCAGGTTCCTCTATCAGGTTCCCGTGCGGGACCAGTGGGGAGCCTCAGGTGAGCAGGCCATGGCGTGACTGCAGGCTTCCCCAGTCCTCTTGAAACTCAAAGAATGCTAGAGGTCACCCACAATGTGGTAATAAACGTGGACCTGTGAGCACAACAGAAAGGCAGGGTGTGGGTGGTGGAGAGGAAGAGGGAGGGTGTGGCGCTGGTCACCTCCCAAGGTCACCTCTTGGCCGACCCCTATCGCAGCAGGAAGAGCCAGGAGGTGTGTAGTCAAAGGTCTGGGATGAAAGGAGATTTTAGACTTTGTGATCTTTGATAAATAGTCTCTTTATAAGCAGCTTTCTCAACACTTTTATGCATACTAACTCTGGCATATTTGTGTGAGCTTTCACGGATATTATTGTTGTAGCTTGGCCCAACTGACACCATCTTAAGTCCCTGCTCCTGCCTCATAACGACCCCTCAATGCTGATACATAATTGTATGGACATTATTGACTTGGTTTCAAGCCTCTGAGTGGACCTGACTGAATTCCCGCTTGCCCAGCCTGAAGCCTCCTTTTCACAGACGGCAGCAGTTACCTCCACCAAAGTCCTCGAGTGGCAGGAGCTGCAGTGACCACCGAAACTGAGGTAATATGGGCCTAAGCTTTAGGGTCAGGAACTTCAGCTCAGCAGACAAAACTGATAGCCCTTACCTAAGCCCTAAGATGGGGACAAATGGTTAGTATGCTTTTGCTACTGTCCATGTGCAGGGGGCCATTTATCAGAAAAGAGGATCATTAACCTCAGCAGGAGCAAAGATCAAAAACGCTCTTGCAGTTAAAACAGCCAGAGAGGTGGCACCAAAACCAGTGGGGCCTATACGCTCCTCCCAGCTCTCCTGTCACCCACGCTACTCAGGTCATCCTATTCAGATTCAGACTTGAGAGCAGCCAAGAGCTTAGAGGCCCTATTCTCTCTGGAAGGCTGACAGGTCATTGGACCAACAGCTCGTCCAGGAGACCCATCAGGCCAATCATCACTGGTGGAACCAAATTGGTCAGTTTATCTTGCCTGACTAAAGAGATCAGTCCAAAATGCCCACAATGTCTTCAAGTGAACCCTAAGCTGGCACCACTGATGTTCAAAAAAAAGACAATGAGGACCTAGCCCTGAAGACCACTGAAAGACAGACTTTGCCAAAATGTGCCCAGGAAGAGGAGGATGTAAATATCTCTTTGTTCTCGTAGGCACATTCACCAGATGGACTGAAGGATTCACCACTCGGACTGAATCAGCTCACATAGTAGCTAAGAAACTCCTCTGTGAGGTAGCGCCTTGATTCAGCTTGCCCACCTCCCTGGAGTCCAACAATGGCCCAGTTTTCATAGCTCAGATCACTCAAAATTTAGTGGCAGCATTAGAAATCAATTGGAAATTACATTGTGCCTACCGGCTTCAAAGTTCACACCAAGTAGAGAAAATAAACTATTTCAAAACTGGCTCTTGAGACTGGCGAAAACTGGGTAAGCCTCCTTCCTTTTACCCTTCTGCTGTGCGATGTACCCCCATCTCTAGGACATTACTCCTTTTGAGGCCATGTACAGCCAACTAACTGCCCCCGTTAATCCCTTGATTCAAGATGATAAGTCGGCTGCTGTCACTAGTGGGGAGCTTGTTGAGTCCTTGCAGGCGCTCCAGCCCCTCCTGCACTCGACCCACCGCTTGTTCCAGGGCCACCAGGCTGTTTCTGAAAGACCTGATGACCCCCGGGCAGCTCAAACTGGTGATCAAATCTACATCAGGAGACAGCCCACATCCCTAGGCGCCCGCTGGGAAGGGCCCTGTACAGTCACCTTGAGCACTCCCAGGGCCGTCAAGGTGGCCAGAAAGAGCCATTAGATTCATCTCTCCCACTTCAAGTCTGCAATACCAGAGACTCCAGCTAAGTGGACTATGTATAGTTAATATCGAACCCAGGTCGTAAACACCTCAAACCTTGGATCTGGTTCTTCATGCTGGTGAGGGCAGGGACCTAGGTTCCTCACTTTGGGAAGCAGTCAGGGCTCTGGACCTTCTATTCAGTCTGTAAATTTCCCCTCGAAGTGCTCCTCATTTAGAATTAATTGTAGTTCAGCTGTGTATGTACAAAACGTCTCTTACCGCCTCAACCAACATTTAGTCTCCTCCCTCCCAGGAACTTGGCTTGCCTGTACAAATGGCCCAACCCTGCTCACTGGACCTAACCCTGAACTCTTGTCTTAACTCATGCTCTTCCCCAAGTGTTCTGGTATTCTGAAAAAGGAGGGAGAAAACATATGGGGTTACCCAACCTCACAAAAAAAAGAGGGCCCCAGTCCTAGTTCCTGTTCTTTTGCGATTAAAGGTACCTGGTTCCACAACGCTAGGAACCACAGCCCTCATAGGGGGAGCCAAAATTACCAGATACTAAGCAAAGAAATAGACCGTGATGTGGGATCACTTGAACATAGTTTTCATCACCTGAGGAGTCTCCAAACTCCCTGGCTGACATGGTCCTTCAGAACTGGCGAGGTCTAGACCTCCTATTCTTAAAACAGGGGGGCCCATACCTAGCCCTTGGTAAATCTTGTTGCTTTTACACCAACCACTCAGGAGTTATTAGGGACAGTCTTAGTCAGCTCAGAAGGCACCTAGCTGATAGGAAAAATGAGAGACACCGTCAGCAGAGTCAGTATGAAATTTGTTCTCCACCTCCCCGTGGCTGACCACCCTAGTCTCGGCGCTGGCAGGACCCTTGGTTTTGCCAGCTATTACTATTGGCCCCTACATGATAAACTGTTTAATGCATTATATACAAAGCCTAGTCTAATCTATTAAATTAATGGTTATACATTCCCAATACGAGTATCTACAAAATGTAGATAAAGAAGATGACTTTTAAAAGGATGACAGGAATCAAGGATTTGATTCATGCACTAAAACTAGTGGGGAATGTTGTAGCTTGGCATAACTGATGCCACCCTAAGGCCTGTATTCAGGACACTAGTACCCTGTATTCAGGAAAATGGAAAGTTACTCAGGGTACAAGTCCCATGAGAGAAACAGAATGAGCTGAACCTACAGGAGAAAAATTAACCTGCTCAACACAAGAAGCAGGACACAGGTGTCAACCAAAAATTAATGAAATATTTGGGCTAAACTGTTTCCAACAGGATGTCTTTTGTGATTCTCTCTTTTAAAAACTCTGTAACTTTCCAGTTCGGGGCCACTTGTTTGGTTCCTGAACCAGGGGTGGGGGTCTGTATACAAGTGATCCTGAGCTCAGTTAATTAAATTCCAAAGTTATCAGCTTGGCTGCTTGGATATATTGTTGTTCACGAACCCATCTCAATTACTTGCCTGTTTCATTCTCCCTTTGAGCTGTAATACTGGGTCTGTCCACCCTCTTCCTCACATTTTCCAGGCATTCCACCTATGCTAAGACAGAGCGAAATCACAGGCCAGCCCAGGGATGCTGATTCCAGCACTGGCCCTGACCTAGGACCTGTGCTCTATGAAAACAAGCCTAGTTCCATCTAGAAGCCAAATCCCCCCTGTAGGAACTCCACAAAGATTTACAACTCAGGAATGTCACACCGAACGGTAAGAAGGGGGAAGCCAAAAACCAGTTCTCACTGCCAAGGCCGGGGTCAGAACCCAGCGTGGCCGAGCGTGGCATTCAGGGCACTTTGCTGTCCTTAAGAAGACACTCCATTCCTCAAAAATCAGCTTCCAGCAGGAATCCCAGATGCACCAAGGCTTCAGCTATTAACCCTCAAACCGTAAGGCAAGAATGAATCGTTTCTCCGCCACGCAACAAGCTGTTTAATTTTTTAAGTGGACAGCAAGCATCGGAAGCTAGAACTTCAGTTTTAGAGGAGAAAATATTCAAATAAGGAGAGGGAAGTTTTACAGAGATATGGTCTCAATTATTGCCTCCCTGAGAGGGACTCAGGAGGCAAAAAGGGACAGGAACCCACATCAGGCCTGCAGCCCATGTGCTCCGCGTGGCCCACAGGATGCCAGCACACGTGGGGAAAGTCAGCTTGGTGGAAAGGAAGGTCTTCGTGGCCAGGCATGGTGGTACACACCTGTAATCTCAGCACATAGGAGGCTGAGGCAGGAGGACTGCTGCGAGTTCAAGGCCAGCCTGGGCTGCAAAGTGAGCTCAAGTCCAGCCTGAACTGCATAGTGAGCCCCTGTCTCAAAAAGACAGCAAAAAAGAAAGAACAAAAGAATGAAAGAATGAAAGGGAGAAAGGGAGGGAGGGAGGGGGAGGGAGGGAGGGAGGGCAGGAAGGAAGGAAGGAAAAAAGGAAGGAAGGAAGAGAAACAGAGAGAAAGGTTTGCCACAAGAAGCCTCCAGAAAGAAGCCTCCGAGTTCATTCGACTCCCATTTTGAGATGCCATCTGGACATTGCCCACACAGCTTGGGCCTCCCCACAAACTGACCTTGAACAATTCAGAGTCCCTGTGCCTCAGCTTTGTCATCTCTAAGATGGGCACAGTAAAAGCCCTCCACTTTCTCATGTTCCAATAAAGATTAAATATATATTGTGTTTAAAAGCTAAGAACGATATTTGGTGTACAGTTAGGACAGGTAAACTATTTTCACAGCTACTACACCACCTAACACTTTATCTGGAAAAAAAGTAACTGAGAAGGTAAACAGAAGCAGTCCTTCCAAAGGCGCTGACGCACCCACAGTGTCAGGCCGGTAACGACCCATACGCTCTCAGTCCCTCCTGGTCAGGACAGTGGCCACAAGTTGCATGGAGGCACTGAGCTTCAAAATGCAGCTGATCCAAGAGAGAGAGACTGCAAGACTTTGAAGAAGTAGTACGATCAAAAGAAAAGAAAATAGCTGCTTAATAGTTATTTTTATATTGACTGTAGGTTGCAAAGATGTCTCAGATATATTGAGCCAAATAAAATATGTTGTGAAAATTAAGTCCACCTACTTCTTTTATTTCTTTTAATGAGACAATTTAAAAACGTTCAAGTTGTATTTAAAATACAACGTTTCCTCCGTATTTCTCCTGGGCCGTGGTAATCTAAGTGAATGTCGTCATTTCACAGACCAGAAAACAAGGAGTAAAATAATGTGCTTGTGTCAGATGTCGGCAGGGTGCTGCAGGGTCCTGAGGGAACCGATAACAGAGTGGCAGGTCACTGTCTTCTATCACAACTGCATTCTCACCCTGCAGAAATCCAAAACTAAAATAATTTGCAAACAATGAAAAACTCTCACCAGGTAAAACCACACTGAATGTGCATTTTCATGCTGGATATTCTTGGTTGTTTTTCTCTCCTGTAACTCAGCTTTTAATTTTTCATTTCCTATGTGCTTCGGTAGGCAGGAAGAAATAGCCATTATCCACCAAGCCACATTTTCCAAAGACATTGAATTTTCTATAAATGTCTTTTGAATCTCAGCTTAAATAAAAAGAGACACTCTAACCTTTTTATTGTCAAAGCTGTTACTCTGCAGCACACGGAGTTGTCACAAGTCTGTAAATGACTAGCTCAAGAATGAGGTTCCTGTTACTGCCTATTAGGTTCAGCAGACCCTGAACTCTTCAGATAATGAAGAAATTTTAAAATATCTCTCCAACACCTGGGTACACACAAAGACAACCCCTTCAAGAAAATATTTGCGGTTGGATGTCCTTGTTCTCGGTCTGGGTACATGCCTAAAATGATGCAAATAGAATATGCAAATACCTACACTCGGGACATGCAAGGCACCCAATTTAGCCTCAAGTGTTCAGAAATAACTGGGCTTTTTTAAGTCAGAAACCTCTGCCTCCAAAGCGTGTGAGCCCTAAAGGTAGAGGGGAAGGGAAGGAGGGAATTTGCCTGTGACTAGCTTTCTAAGACCATGAATCCTGGGCTGAGCTCAAACGGGTGGATCACTGGCCAGATCCTGGGCATCTGGACGAACAATGTCTAGAGTCTGAAACAAAGGCCCTTGCAGGTGTGGGAGGAGGGGCTGTGAAGACTCTCCATCAGGAGAAGGCTTCTTTGTGGTTGGGTGATAAACCAGAGGGCCTGGGTCTGTCTCCAGTGGGACCCTGGGATGTGGGGGTCATCCTGGCCTCTGGGAGCGCTCCTCAAACTCACATAATTCTCCTTCCCATAAGCCCCTGCTCAGCCAGGGAATGGCCAGGACAGCAGTCAGGAAATAGCCAGTGGGCTGCAGGCATTGTGGTGACCGTGTCACACATATGTCAGCAGCCGAAGGGAGCTGCCAAAATACGGAGCTCACCTTCACCTGCAAACGTCCCCAGGGTCCCTTGGCCTTTGGAGAATATGCTTCAGAAGATATAGAGGCCAGGGGCAATCAAAGTGTGAATTTTGATCAATTCTTTGAGGATCAGCCGACTGTCCGGACCATTCCTTTCATCAGTTCCTTTTCCAGTGTCCTCAGTGGAGCTGTCACTCGGCGTCATCTGAGAGAAACATTATCCAACCACTTAAGGTAAAGCATTCTGAGAGCCCAGATGTTGCAAAGCTCTGCAAATATCTGGCTCCAACCCAGAAAAATGAATCCTGGGAATCCACAATTCTCTAAAATCATATCAACAATTTTTTCCTGATTCTCTTTGGCCACAAGTTGTCCACTCGTTTTCAGATTCTCCATATATCAACTAATCAGTATGTGTTTATCATTTACTGTGGGGATTTTAGATAGATATGCACAAAGCTTACGCACATTGTGATTAAATGCAAATTCTGTGTACAGGTGGAAAATACATTGGATAGAAAAGATGAATTTATATGAGAGAGAAGGGAGAGAGAGAGGCAGAAAGCAGAGAGAGGGAGGAGGAGGAGGAGGAATCTTCATCGGGCTAAGCCTTTTCACTTCGTGATAAACTCCAGAGATTGGGCCTCCCTCCCACTGGAGCTGTGGGGAATGGGGGAATCGTTGTGAGTGAACAACACTGGTTTGTAGTTTAGATATTCCAAAGATCGGTGTCAGGGGTACTCAAATCTTGTGGGTACACACATTGTGATTAAATGCAAATTCTGTGTACAGGTGGAAAATACATTGGATAGAAAAGATGAATTTATGTACTCGAATCTGCCCTCAAGCATCGCATCTTGGAGGAAGGCCAGGCTGCCATAGACCTCTGCACCTCTGCATCACCGTGCAGGACTTAGTCCTGAACTGAAGGTGTCAGCTCAGAGTTCTCTGTTCCTGGTTACTGTGTCCCAGGTCCTGCCCTTTCCTTCTTTCCAGGCTCGTTTAACTTTGACTCTTACGTATCAAAACACACTGTTCTGCCAGGTCCTGGACCAGGCCTGTATTCCCTGAGGACTTAACTCCCAGCCCGCAACTACACATCATGGCTCTTCCTAGCCCTGCCCTACCGTATCTCAGTGCTCGTAAAGATGGTTCTTATGTAAACGGTCGCTCAGATCATTGGTCTCCTCTTCTAAATTAACTCAGGTACTGTGGTGGCACTCTTGATCTTGGTACCAACTACTTCGCCACCTTCATAATCACCAAGTGATGCATACTGATCTCTACAAACCACTTTACTAAATTACCAACTCACTCCCTCACTCCAGACCCTTTGACTGACCACCGGAACCTAAAATCTCTATTTGTCTCTGTGCTACACCTGTCATAGACCCTCACGACCTTTGCTTCTGTGTTAAATCCCATGATCTTCTGCTCTGGTCGAGGTCTTGTGTACACATCACCCGAGCTCTGCCTGCCCTCGCTTGCTCAAGAGAAAAACAACCACGACATAAACTGAAAATACAACTTCCTGCCTGACCCTGTGCCGGGTTCACTGAGCAAAAACACAAAACATGCCGGCTCCTCTCACTTGCAGTGTGTGGCTTCCAATACAGGCGGCCCATGCGCTGCCCGGCAGTGCTAGCCAGTCTCCCTTTCCGTCTCTCACTCCTTCCTTCTCTCCCCTTTCCTCAGAATTTCACGCTTGGCCCCTTCCTGCGCTATCTGTCATCTATAGACCTGCTTCCCAGTTCACTCAGAAATCCGAAGCCCCGGGAAGAGACCCACAAAGCCCCGTCCTCTCGACCCACTCATCTTGTGTGTCTCTGAACCGGGACGCAGATGACCTGACCAGGCAGCTGCTTGCCAGCCCCTGTCCTAACTGAGGCTTACTCTCCTCACAGTGCTCCCCCTGTAAAAGCTGTGGCCCTGTCCCTGGACTCACTCATCTCCAGGCCCCGTGCCATCCCTCTGCCCCTACCCTGAGGCAATCTCCTCTGCCTGCTGTCTCTAAAACCTTCCTTTTTCTGTTTTCTGAGCCGACTTGTCAATTTTTTTTTTTTTGATGCCTCCTGTGCTCTATCAAATCTGCTGTTTCTGAGGTCACCAGGGAACTTCTTACTGCTAAATCCAGAAACCTAATCTGAAACCTTTCTTTATTTAATTGTACTCAATACAGTTTATCACTCACTCTTTCTTAAAAACACATCTCCCTGTGTCTTCCGGGATTCCCTCATAGCTGCATTTCTTCTGTCACATCTTGCTTGGAAATGTCTTCTGCACTGGCTTCTTTTTACTTCCACAAAGCCTAACTGAAAGTCCCTGCCAGCTCTCTCCGGGCCCCTTATTTCCTCCATCTGCACTGGTGCACTGTGGGTCCCCTTCCCGCCCACGCCTCTGATGACCACCTGTCCTCTGATGGCTGATGTGCTTCTCTGCAGTGAAGAGCACAGTCACTTGAGCACTGAGGGGGTCTTCTGGCATCTCAGACACGAATCAGCACCTGACTCCCCCACGGGCAAACGCGTCTCTTCAGAATCCTTCTCTATTTCGGTAAAAGACAGTTCTGTCCCTTTAACTGGCTAAGTTAATGCCTTAGGATAACCCAGAACCATTTCTCTACCTCTGTTCACCATCAGCAAACCGTTTTGGCTTTAAATTATTAACATAGCCAAGATCTCGCCCCCTGCCAGGGCTTTGGTCCCCAGCGTCTCCTCTGGGTCCCAGTATGTCCCCTGCCACACTGGCCCTTTCCTGCTGTTCTCCGCACGTCACTGGCTGATCCTCCAGGGAGCAGGTCCAGCAGTCACAGCCTTCCTGCAGCACTGCCACACCAGGCTCGGTGTCAAAACCGCAGATTTCACAGCAACATCAAAGGCCTCCACCTCCTCCCCCGTTACCTCTCTGCTCATATCCGCTCTCGTCCTCTCCGAGATTTTTCCTCCAAGGCCCACCGGCTCCTCGCCCCAGTGGAAGAAATGAGCTTGATCCTTCTCACAACCTGTGTGCCACTGTGTCCTCTGCCAGGACCTGGTCTGCGGTCTTCTCCATAGGCCTGGCCGCCACTTCCCCCAGGCATTCACTGTGGTCTCTCTCGAGCTGGACTTCTCCACATGATTTCAATCCCAACCCCTGAATTTCTCATGCTGCCTGTCACCCCTCTACCTCCTGTTTCTTTCCATTATCCATATAGATACAGAATCCAATATTTTTATTTTGGTCTCCCCAATTAGAATCTGTTCCTCCTCCACTAGAATGTAATCCAAATGGATTTTAGTTCTGATCTGTTTACTACTGAACGGTGGGTGCCAAGTACTGCCCAGCATACAGAAAGCACCCAGGAAAACATTTATTTGGGTAATCACTTGGTCTCTGTCATTGTCATGCTGCTTACATGCCACCTCCTCAGAGAGTCAATAGTAAGTACCTTATTAGCCAATCCATTCTACCCTTAAAAAAATCTGTTGACGTATTATTGCATAAAATCCATTGTGCTTATCTCTAAGCTAGTATTTATAGGTACAACTAATACATCCATTTAAAATATGCTTAACCTCTCTTCTTTCAGATATCAGACAACAATTCTGAATACCACCTTCACTAATATTTTGCAAGGAATTCTAAAGATAAGCCACGTAAGAACTAAGTATTTGAGTAAATGATGCATGAAACTTGGCGTGGCTTCCACTGCTTAGGATGTCATCCTTTTCTTGATTAAGTGACCACTGTGTATAGTTGATCAACAGAACTTAGTAATGTTCTTGAAATATATCTGGAGGTAGTTTACAGCCAATTGTCTTGGGTCAATGAGGACTATATCTGGATATGGTCTAAAATAGTCCTGCTGCCCAATTAAAGTAAAACAGAGATAAATCTGAAGGCAACATCTAGAAAGGAAGTATCTATAAAGTATGTTAGTGGCAGTGATAGTGAAAAATAGCCAATAGTAACAAATAATTGCAAAAGACTTGAAGGTTCAGGACTTCCATGAAATGTATAAACCATACAAATTCTTAAGAGCTGGATGGAGCAGTAACTCAAATCACAGTCTTTCAAGTTAGTTAGTTCTTGCTTTGTAAATTTTGAGCACGGGCCTCCCCATGGCCTTGTTGGGTTTCAGAGGTATCGTAAGCCGCTGACTCTTGCATGTCTCATACTTTATCCCTTTGTGAAAGGCAGAACACACACCAGGCATCTACTCTGTTCTGCAGCTGCAGTTGGAGGGGGAACAGGGGAAGGGAGGGAGAGGGAAGTCATCTCTTCAGCACACAGGTCTGCCAGCCCAGAGGCGCTGCTTACAGAGCTACATCCCAGAACCACACCCTCAGCCTCTCAGCACACTTGCACTGGAGATGAATGAGTACATCCTGGGTTTAAAGCTGATGCTTCACTGAGTTGAGACTTTTGAGAACGGGGTTGAGTGCATTTCACCTTCAGAAGGATATGAATAATTGGGGACTAGGGTTTGGGAGGTGGTAACCAGCTTCAAAATGACTCCCAGTGACCTTTCCCTCCAGGAGTGCGTGTCCTGTGAGGCCTCTTCACATGTGTGATCAGGACTCACCCACTGGAGAATACTACACAAGTGACAATGTGTAGTTTTAAGGGTACATTATAGAAGATATTGTGGGTTCTGCCTTGCACTTTAAATTGCTTTCTCTAGAGGAGATTAGAGGAGTAATACAGCTGCTCAAACAGTTCCACCGAGGAACTGAGGCTTCTGATCAGCAGTTAGTCAGCTGTGGACACAGAACTCTGAGGAAACAACTTCTCCAATACTCGCTCATTGCTTTCTCAGCACATGGTAGACCAGCTACCAAGAAATCATAGCTATATGAGTTTTTAAACTGTTCAAGTTTTCAATGAAACTTTCAAAAAGACTATGTTATTTAACTCCCATTTAAGGCTGCTTAATGCTACTGAAATAAGTATCCTGATAAATATGTAATATATAAAAGAGTGTTTCCTACACTACTTTTTCCTATATTTACAATGTACTTTTTAAAAACAGAACAATGTGAGGGGCAACATTAATTCTCCAGTGTTTCTCATCCCACTTACTTTTCAATACAAATATTTGAAACAATTCCTTCCAAGAGTGCACACTGGTCATGGAGTCCCAGGGTGGCAGCAGAGGTGGACAGAGGATATGAAGCCACATTCAGCCTGGTCCTCTGCTCTGGGACAGATGTCACAGTCTGCCCTGCACAGCCACCTCCTCTGTCCACCCAATTTCCCTTCAAAGCATGTCTTACAGTACAAACCCACAAAGGAGAAAGAATTACTTCTATTTGGATAATCTTGAGTGACAGCCATCGACAAGTAAAACAAAGCACAAATATTTATTTCTTCAAATTCCAGACAGATGCTACAGCTTAAGTACAAAAACCAAGTTTCACTTAAAGAGGAAATTCAACAATTTTTGTAGCATTTGATAATACAGGAATGGGTAACAGAAGAAAACAGACACTAAGCATTGCTCTTTCTCTTTGAGGAAATTATATTATGAACTGCTCCCCGGTAAAGGACTAAACACCTAAATGTTGTCTCAGTTCTGGGTGTTTAGTCATTGGAATAGGGGCAGATTGTGATCTCACTAGGAAATGAGGGGTCAGATCAGTGCTCAAAGGCAACAAGACCCTTGAACTGTCCTGGTCAGTGGGGAAGATAGGGCCTTACTTCTCAGGAAACTAGAAACATGATTTAACAGTTTCACCAAGGAGAGGTGTCTCCGTGACACCTAGCAAAGCGCACTGCCTGGTGTAAACTACCCACAACGACGGGTCTGTTCCGTTCTCTGACCTGGGCCTCTGCTAACAACTGGACACAGGACTCCCTCTGGAGCCCTCAGAAGCCCTCACACCTGTGTTAAACCCCCAGTATCTACTCTTTTGTGATGACAAAGCTCACTGTCAGAGGAAAAGGGCAGCTCCAAGAAAGGGTCTAAAAGTGTCGCTTTGTTTAACTTGGCTGCCAGACAAGACCAATGGTTTATCTGCACCAGCACTGAAGCTCCTTTTCAGGAAAAGTGGCAGCTGCTGCTGCCTAACATAGAAACTCTATGCGACGGTTTGAGTCGGGAAGAAAAGGGCCCTGTCCGATTGGTATCACAGGAAGGGGACTGTCCAGGGACACGGGGACAGTATCACCCTGGAGAAGAGCCACAGGTGCTCGAGGCCCTGTGCACAGCAGGAGCCAGGTGAGGTCAGGCGAGGTGAGCCCTGTGTCAGCCAGCCAGGCTGTGGCTGTGGAGCACACGTGTGTCACCTGCCGGTCCTGTGAAGGCCGTGAGGATCAGGACAAGGGGACAGTTATGGGGTCAGCAAGGAAGGAAAAGCAGGCTGGAGTGAGACTGCTCTCAGGGGAAGCTGCCGTGTGGATTTGGATGCCCGGGATGGGCTAATGACGTCACCACCCTGTGTACCACTGTGTATTGAAGGGGTTTGCTTTTCTCTTGGTGTGTTGCTGGCGACTGAACTCAAGGCACAGGATGTGGTTGGAAGACTTGCAAAAGTCTTAGGCATCTGAAGACATTGAAGTGCATAACTTATGCTTCAGCTGAAGGTGAACAGCTTAGTGTAGTGTAGCAACCAAGAACATAAGGCAGGTCAGCAGATTGTCATTTAGGACAGGAAATCTGCCAAAGGCTCATTGCTCTTTGTGAAAAGTCTCTCTATTAGCTGAAAGGAACAATTGTGTCACCTAGGAAAAAGGGATGCTTAGGGGTCTTGACGCATTTTTCGGCTCAGCCACCCTCCTCCTTCAACCAATGGCATGGCAGATAAATCGCGCATTTTGGTAAAACTCAAACTCTTGAGCCACTACCATTGAAGGCTGGCCTGGTGTTCCTGACCGCAGCATGCAGGTGAGGCTCTGGGAAACACAGTGATCACTGCTCCTGGTAGCTTAGCAGAAAGGCCCTTTTGTTCTCTACTTCAGTCCAGGTGCACTTCTCAGGACTTGTGGTTTAGCGTGTTGGTGGAATGGAACAGAGACCACTGCACTGGTGACCTCAAGACTTGGTTTTCAGACAGAGGTTGAGGAAACTGCTTCCTCATTACAACCAGGAAGCAGAGGGAAACAAGGAAGGGGCTGTGGTACATCCCCCCTCCCTGGATTCCTGGATGACCCCCCCTAAACCCACTTCACAATGACACCAACCTTTCATACAGGAGACTGTGAGGACCACTCATTGTCTAAATCACTGCAGCCATAAACAATTTTTCACACCCCAAACCATTCATCACACCTGCGTGTGCTGAAGTATCTCTTAATACACGCTTTTGTGTAGGACTCCAAGGGGAATCTGTAGAATAGTTCATCACACAGCAGGCAAAATTAAAGTCTTGCTACCTCCTTTGTCACTCTTCTGACAGGTTATGAAATCCTCAGGCACCGGTAGGAACCAGTTCAAAAATCAAATCGTACCCCCAAACCTAGAGCTTTAATAAAAGCATGACAAACACTCTACATGACACATGACAGCTCTTGTACTGCTGCCATGTGCAATGCCATCTTTCATCATCTCAAAAACTTGTAGGGACCCATGTGACAGCAGCTGAGGTTATGAAAGGTAGCTAATTTTTTCAAGTTTTCCCAGCTGGTAGATAGCATCTGTGAAAGTCCTGCTTTTTTGAAACAAAGAATGCCAACTCCACCATGGCTTGTGCAGCCAAGTCTCACATCCAACAGACTGCAAGTCACAGCAGAGCAGGCCCTTGAGATACACCTCAGCCCACACCCTCCCAGCAGCCACTTCAGAACTCACATCTGGCTTCCACCCATTGCATCCCCTGTCTTCTGTTACCTTTGCTTCTGGAGTTTAGGCTTTTGTCCAGTAGGTGACTTTGTGGCTTTCTCTGCTGCAGGACACAGCAGCCTTCTATACAGAGTCTGCTCAGGGTGTCCACCACTGGACTCCATAGGCCAGGGTGACAGAGGGACCTCACTTTGCAGTGAAGATCCCACACTGAGCTGTTATCAGTTGACCAGGGCAAGGCCTCAGAAATCAAGGACAATTGTGAGTGCCCACAGCTCAGACTTGAGAACTGCAGGTTACTGTGACCATCAGGCACTCAGTGCAGGAGGACGCTTGATCTGATTTCCCTCCAAGCAGCGGACACTGTTTAGTGTCCTATAGCCAAAGACTGGGGCAAGGTCCTCAACCTCATTTACACCAGTGAAGAAAGACCCAGGAGCTGCGGAAAGCCTAGTGCTATGCCCATATCCACCCAGCTGGTGAAGTGCAGCAGAGCCCTTAAGTCATAGTTACTAATTCCCAGTGGAGACACCTTTCCACCCTGGAACCCTTTGCCTGGCTTCTCCTTCCATGGGTGGGAACAAGATCATTACCCAATTTTGGGGCTTGTACCACTTTCAGAGGTCCCTCATGAAAGCTCTTCTCTATGTGTAATTAATATTTCTAGCAAGGGCTGGACTGCCTGGGGCTTGCAGCTGAAGATTGACAGGAGACTAAATTGCTGAAGCCATTTAATTCCCGAGTGTGCCAACAAATATAGTCAATGAACCATGAGACAATTGTGGTTGATAAAGCATCACAGTAAGAAGCCAAACGCACAGGGCTGACCCCTGTCCTCTCTATCCCACTGCTCCTGTGCTAATGAAGGATGCTATACACAATAGTCATGGTGGTGGGGAAGCAGAGTGGGACTTCAGCTGCCCTGGGTCAACAGCATCTGACAGGCTCAGTCCCCACAACGTGGGGCTGAGACCCCTGGCTAATGAGTCTTCTGAGTAAGGAAGTCTGTGTGTGAGTTTATGAAAACCTAAGTGTGAGAGCATGTGTTCTTGTAGATCATGTCTTTTTTTTATTTAAAGAGAAAAAAACAGGAAAAAGGTAGAAATATTACAGAATTTCAAGAAAAGAAGATAAATAGTAAGAAATCACTAGTTGATAAACTACATATTGTTCTTTTAGAAATAGTTATTCAAGTTACAGAATTAAAGCACACAAAGTGGACACTCAAGCAGTGAGACTGCAAACAGATCTGTTCAACAATCCAACAAGAACCTAGAAATATGGTCATCAATCCCACATACCCAAACATACATGCAGCTATATTTTTATAGCGCTTCCTATTTCCTCTTTTTTTACAATAGCAGTTAAACATTTTTAAAATTTTATTTAAAGAGAAGGAAAAAAAAGCAAAACAGAAAAAAGGGTAGCAACAATACAGAATTCTAAAAGAAAGAAAGAAAAAGGAGAATGAGAAAAAGCCCCACTAAGAAATCAGTAATTTATAAATTATGTACTGTCATCCTGGATGTAGTTGTTCAAGTTACAAAGTTAAAGGGTAAATAGTAAATATTCAAACAGTCAGACTACAAAAAGTTCTGTTCAAAGATCCAACAAAGATTCAGCAATATGGTCATCTATTTTACACACTCAAACATACATGCAGTTATATCCCTTAAAGCACTTTCTTTTCCTCTCTTTTTTACAATAGCAATTACACATTTTGGTTTTATTACTCTTGTAGTTCTTATTTACTTTTTACACTAGAGACACAATATGATATTTATAAATATGATTCTTATTTATTTCACTAATGAGGATAGTCTCAAGTTGTCTCCATTTGCCTATAAAGGCCTCAAGATCATCCTTTTTATAGCTGAGTAATATTCCATTGTATAAAAAATGCCACATCTTTTTCAGTAGATCGTGTCTTAAAAGTGTTTTTGAGTGTGTTGGTGTGTAAGGGGATAAGTTGAGTGTGTTTAGGTGTGTATGAGAGTGTGAGTGTGTTTGTGAATGTGTTTGTATGCATTCATGGTGAGTGTGGAGGTGCGAGAGCACAATTGAGCAGATGTGTTTACCCATGCAAGTGTGTGATTGTGACAGTGTGCGCAGTGGATGTGTTGGTGTGAGCTGGGGATGGAGGAGTTGCAGCAAAAAGGCAGGTAGAGAGTTTCCTTTCAGCACTTTTAATTCTGTGTTGGTTACTTTCCTCTCATTGCTAAGACAAAATACTTGACACCTAAAATGAAGGAAAGAAAGGTTTCTTTAGCTCAGTAATTCCAGCATAAGATCATGAATCAATCACAGAGTCTGTAAGCCCACCCTCATGACTGCATAAGGTGGAGAGGGGACATCTAGACACAAACTATAACAAGCACCTTCCCAGGGAAACATGGACCCTGCAGATTGTTCAGTGCATGTGTGCATATCAGGATGAACCTTCACTCTGCCCAAGGAGCCTGGAACTTACCGTGGCAGCCCTGCAAAGTGGAACAGCTGTCTTTGTCACTTTTTTATTGTTGCAACAAAATAGCAACTACAACTCAAAGGAGGAGAGGTTTATTTTGGCTCATGGCTTCAGTCCATGGTCCATGGGCTGCAGGGCAGGAGCAGCATGGCAGAGGGGAGGCCTGGTGGAGGAAACTGTGCTTAACTCCTGGTGGCCAGAAAACAGAGATTAGAGCCCAGGAGGGAGACACACCTTTCCAGGCCAGGCTCCCAGGGACCCAATCCAACTCCATCTCCCATCTGCACCGTCAGCTATAAACTCATCGGTGGAGGAGGAATCCACTGTTGAGTACAGCACCGCCAGGACCCAACAGCTTCCAAAACCCCATTTCTGAACACAGAATACTGAGGGACATTTTAGCTCAGAACCCTAACCCTTCATTTCCATTCCTGCCCCGCAGGGTCTGCACCTCTTGCGGCTGCTCCTGACTGATTCTCCGCTGGGGATCCCTAGCGAAAGGAAAGACAGCTGGAATCAGCCCTGCCCATCTTCTTTCCCTCTTCCTCCACTCTCAACCTGTCCCTCAGGCCCTCCAGGCTCCAGAACATATGAAACTTGGCTCTTCAGTCTAATAACTTTGAAATAAATGATTTGGAAACAGCTATTAATTTCAGAGTCTGCTTCTATAAATCTATTCCAACAACTGCAGCAATGATTCAGCACAAAGGAATGCAAGAGCTCTTCAGTCTCTGCCTTCATTTTGCCCAGTGGAACTGCCCATAACTGGGCATGGGAACCAGGGGTCCCATCTGCAGCACTTTGTCCTCACAGGAAGCTCATCCCTCCTCCCCGGGAATCCTCCTTTCACAGACGGTTTTGAAGACCTGCGTGGAGCAGGGGAGGACTGGCCACCACAGCTGCCTCTTCTGCCAAATCCTCCTGAGAAAACAGCAGTGACAGCTGCCAGTCTCCAAGTCAGCATCTCCCAACCCAGGACGTCTTCAGAAGAGAACAGTGTACTCACTGAGCCGAGGCCAGCAGCAATGTGATAACAAGAAGACCAAAATCCTGTTGGGATATTCCAGGGATGAGAACCTCAGACAGGGAGTTGCAACTCCAAGCTTCTTCTTCAAGCTTTTAACTTGAAATGTTTGAGTTTCAAACTATGGAGATACCCCTTGGAAACACTTAGTGTTCTCCTTCTGTGATGGCTTCTTTATACTAAGAACATCACAGGTCTGTTAGAAAACTTGATTTCTAAAGACTCGACCATGACAAGTCTGTCAGTGGTGATCCCATGCCAGTGATGCTAAACTCTACCCTGACCCCAGAGACAGAGGCCTCTGGAGGCCACTCCACTCCTGGGCCTGTCCTCTGCCTTCTGCTATTCTACAGCTCTGTGTGGTGGCCACTGCTGCCCTTGTGCTGGAAGATGACTTAGAAGAAGAAGAATCAGAACTGAGACAGGAATGTTGTCACACCTAAACAGTAGCAACACTATGCCCTGTGACTGCTATTCCTTGTCTAACAAAAAATAAACAAATAAAAGCATGGAATACTACCTACCTTTTGCTTACCAGTACCAATAAATGTGCACAAAGACATTGATACAATTGTGCACATTGAGAGAATTGTCTGTTGTTTGTTTCTTCATGCATTTTTGGTTTTTTTGACCACCCCTACACTAAAATTAAACACAGAAGACAAGAAAAAATCCAGGGTGTTGTAGCAAGGGTTTTGCTGCCATTTCTAGCAGTCAAGTGGCAAAGGCATCTATAAAGCGGCAGACTGGTCCTGAGCCTTTCCTCACTGGCTGAAAGTGACACAGGATTTCAAAACATCTTCATTGCAGAATGTGTGTGTATGGAGGGAGGGACCTTCCCCGTATCAAAGGCACCTCTGGAAAATTACCTGCCTTGATTTCTATACCATCAGCCCTCGACTGGGCCAATTCTCCTCAGGCCCTAGAAAGGCAGCCTAGCATCTTCTGCTGTTAGGAATATGGTACCAAGAGGGGGAAAGATAAAAATGAGATTCCGTAGATGACTGGAGTTGTTAGCTATTAAGTTAGATGTGTCCAGCTGTCAAATCCTTGCATGTTTTCTGGGGGCCATGCTTCTTGGACAGTGAGGAGTGCAGCCCCTTCACATTTGGTAGAGCTGAGAACAAATATCTCCATTGAACTTGTGACGATTTATTATCCCTTGCAAAGAAAGTAGGAATCTGGCTCTTGATAACTGCTGCAATCAATCATTAAAGGTTCTATCTGGAGAAATGAACAGATCAGACTGCCACAGTTTGTGCCTAGATGTCCCCCCAGGCCTCAGGCAGTTTTTAAAAGTCTCAGCTTTTATGTGTCACTGGGATTAAACTCAAGGCCTTGTACATACTTGGCAAGAGCTCTAAGCCTGAGCTACATCCCCAAACGCTCATGCAGTCTTAGATGGGGATTTTTGTTAGTGGCTGAATCTAGAGTGTGCCATTGATTCATGGATCAATGGTGGGATTAAGTGTGGGTGACGGCTGGCTCAGCCATTGATTGGATCAGCACCGCCCTAATCCCAGTACACTGGATACAACATAGCGTTGCTCTCCTTTGCTTGCTGTTTTGCTGTCCTCTATTTGCTATGAACTTGTTCTCTTCTGCAAAGCTATCCTGCCTTGGACCCAGCTAATCCCTACAAACTGTGAGCTAAATACACCTTTGCCCCTTTAACTTTGGGAGTCAGGTATTTTGTCTCAACAACCAGAGAAAAGTAAGATACAGACTTTCAAAATAGTGGACTCAGGATTTAGAGTACTGAAGAAATGTTTTCACTAAAGCATTGAAAGTTTCAGGAAGGTTTTGTTTCTTGGATGCGCGAAGGTTTTTATTACAAAGGTTAAAAAAGAAAGAAAAAAATCCAACTCATGAGATCAAATCTAACTAGAATCCAGGAGACATAAGATTAGAGCAAACAAGCCAATTCCCCACCAGCGATTAATAACCAGGAACCCTCACAAACAAAAGGCTTTTATTTCAGTACAAATAAGAGTATCTCCTAGATTGCCATAGATTTAGCGCCGCCATTTCAGCTTCCTTTGGATTCACTGGCTCCCTGTGGCTCTGGACAGCTTGAGGTTTCTCTCTCTGCTCTGAAACAAGCAACGCTTGCTGCAGACTGCAGGGGCGCGGGTGCTGCCTCTTGGTGCTGCATGATTTCTGGGGGGAAATTTGCCAATCCTAAAATTATCTTCTTGCTGCTGCATTTTTAGCTAAGAGGAGGAGGTTGCTCAGTGAAGGATGAAATGAACAACAAAGCTTAGATTCTCCAGCTGTGCTAGAATAACTGAAGAAGAAAAATAATCATCAACAGTAACTATAACGAGACAAAAGATTGAGCCTTCGATTTTCCTGCAAAGTGTATCTCCCATTTGGGGAAAATAGAATTTTGGGTTTAAATCGTTGGGAGTTGTTTAATGCTGAGTGATTTTTCACAATGCATTGGGTGGAATCTATGTTCCATCTTGGAATATTTTAATGTGCTCTGCTCCCTAGCCCTTTCCTAAGCATGGTTTTATGTGTGTGTGTGTGTGTGTGTGTGTGTGCAAAATAAAATATTAAATAAATCTTTTATGTATATTTACAAATTGTACTGCATATGTATGTGTCCATATATGCAACAGTTGGAAAGGATACTCATTAAAAGCTTTGTGTACCACACATAAAAATTTCTACATTTGTTTCTTCTTTATGCTGCTCTCTGATATGGCTTTGTACAGTGATCCTGTACTATATCAAGAGAAGATATTAGACATTGTCATGAAGAAAACAATGTAATTATTCAATATGTGAACTGACCTGTTTTCTTTCTAAATGTATACTTCTATTGCATAATAGACCATGTTGGAGTTTTTCAAAATTAGTATCTGGATTATATTTTTAAAAACTCAATAAAATTAGACTCCCTCAAAATACGAGACCAAGTCCAAAAAATGAGCAAATGAAATGAATAGACACTTCACAGAAGAAGTACAAATGGCTGATAAATACATGAAGAGAAGCTCAGCATTGATGGCCATTAGGGAAACGCATATTAAAGTGACATCAAGATTCCATCTCACTCCAGAAAGAATGGCCATCATCAAGAAGTCAAATGTAACAAATGCTGGCAGCGTTGTCTGTGGGGGAGGTGGAGCTCTACACTGTTGTTGGAAAGATAAACTGGTGCAACCACTGTGGAAATTAGCACAGTTTCCTCTCAAAACAAAAACTAGAAGTTGCATTAGACACAGCCTCTCCTACCTCACTTCCCAGAGAGAGTTAGAGGCATCACATTATGGTGATCCATGCATACCCATGCTTATAGAAGCCTAATTCATGGTGGCTAAATCCTGGAAGCAGCTTCTATGTGCATCAGCAAATGAATGGATAAGGAAAATGTGGTATTTGTGAACAATGGAGTATCACTCTGTCATAAAAAAGATAAATCTGAATCATTTGCAGGATAATTAATGCATTTTGAGACCATAAAATTAAGTGAAATAAATCAGACACACAAGCTTAAACATCATCTGATTCCTCTTACATGAGAAACCCAAAGTATAAGCAAAGAACAGTGAACCTCAGAAGAATGCCTGTGTTTAGTCAGGTGTGTTTGTTATCCACATGTAAATATCTCCTGGCTACAGTTGCCACAACACTGCCACGCCAGGTCCTCTTTCTGATTTGTACTGATAGAAATAAAAACATCTCAGACAGGGATAGTACAGTATCTGCAGTCAGATGCACACAAGTGAGCCCAGGCTGCAGCCAGACTCTCCCCCAAATCCCTCCTGCCATCTCTTCTTGCTGTGCCTATGTGTATTTACCTTTCCCCGCTTTCCAGAATACAGGAAATGGCATTGACATGTTCCTGTGTCCTTCTGAAGTCTGTGCTCACTGATTACTTCCTGCACCCTCCACCCAAGGAGTCCTTAGACTTTCTTCTAAATTGCCAGCCTTTCAAGAATTCCCACCCCCCTCAAGACACAAGTTCAGCACTGCTTCCTCCATACATGCATCACCCTGGGGCATGATCTGGGATCCTGGCATCTAGCCATTCTTGCCTTCCAGTGGGCCGGTTTCCTGGATGCAAACTCCCTCATCTACAGCCTGCCCTTGCTCCTGGCCTGGCCTGAAGTACTTTAAGTAGTTTATTGCCGAGTGAGGTGGTCAGTCCTCGGTACACTGACATTCTCTAGAAAGCTGCTCTGGGCCTCCTTAGGTTGAAGAAAGCACTTATGTTCCAGCCATAATCTCCTGTTGCTCTGTGTTGTGAATTAGCTTCACCCAGTCCTGGCACCAGATCAGAGAAATCTCAAAGTCACTGATTGAGCGTCCTCACCCTAGGCACAGAGACACACACATGGTATGACTACAGTGAGCATTTCCTCAGTGCTCCCCTCAGTAAAGGAGTGAATTACAATACGAATCTGTGACATTAAGCCTATGGCTCTCTGCTGTTCCCTTTCAGTGTTTCCTTGTCCTGGTTGCTGCCTTTCCCATCCTGCAGATCAGCTGTTACAGTCCTGTACGGACCCGTACGTCAGGTTTGGCTAGTGGCGCTCCCCACACTTTACCTGCAGCAGTCAGGATAAGATGCAAAGCCAAGCTCACAGGGGTTTTGTCATTTCTGTCTCATTCAGAACCCTGTTATTGTCTCCTTCCTGGTGCAGACCAATTGTCCAGGCCCAGTGTTCCCACACAGGCCTTTTAGGCCGTACTGAAATCACTAAATTAACTGTGCCTTGGCTGGATTTCCATCCCTGGCACAGGCAGTGGACAGACCTTGCTCAATTCCCGAGTCTCACATATCTCTCATGAGCTCCCATCTCCTGACCTCTCTTCTCTCGACAAAGGCTCTTCTTGTCTGTGACCTCATTTCAGGTGAAAAGCTTGTATATCTGTGTCATCTGCTTCTCCCTCTCCATTGCCTCCTTCAACAAGTATAATATATCCTCAGTTTCTATCTTTAAAGTGACAATTTCCTGAGTTGTATCCACCTTTCTCCTCCTAGACTGTTGGCCTATTTCTCTCCTTCCTTTCTGTCAAATTTCTGAGGTCATCTATCGTCACGGTAGAAATTTCCTCTACTCCCTGTCATTGGACAAAGGACAAATCTTTTCATTCCCACTTGTATACTGCAACCAATCATAAAATGATCATATGTTACCTAGTAATCATCACTGTTCTTGGGCTTCTCTTTCATTCAGAAGACACTCACTAATATAGTTATGCTAGATTGTTATTTCTAGGTTATTTCTCTGGAGGAGGATTTGGGATAAATGATAAGTGGGGAATTTGTAGTACCAAATGGCCTGTCTCTGCCTATACAGAGCAAACAGTTGACTGTGGAACCAAAGGGTAAACAAACCATGACTGCAGCTCCCATGAGGCCCTGAATCAAGGAGCAGGCACAGCCAGGGAAGAGAAGGCAATCAACAAGGCCAGTGGCTTAATATCCCTGCAAGCTGCTGGCCCTGAGGTATGATGATGATTTCTGGAATACATATTATCTTCTCATATATTTATCCTGATGCTAATTCCTTTATATGCATATTCTGTTTAACTTCCCACACCCAGCTTGATGTTCACGCAACCAGTACCATAAGCCCTATGTTCACTCAGCTATCAGGGGACTGAGTCCATATGTTTGTATTAGTTTGCAATTATCATGCAGGAGAGAAGCATGTGCAATGCCAGGAGTATCAGAGTATTCCTCTAGCAAGACCTACTTTAAAATTCATTGCCTCATGATTTGTTTCTTTGTTTGCAATTCACTATTTCCCAGAGTAGAAATAAATGTAAATGTTATTATTTCTCAGAATAATCTGCACACCACCAAAATGTCCTACTTCATTTAATTTAAAATTGGCTGTAATCTAAGCTGTAACCCATATCTTTTATGAATTGTAATGGCATGGAGGAAACCAATAAGCATCACAGCTTACGCGTGATTTCATGTGGCCCACCCCATGTCGGAGTGACACTGGAGAGTTAGGAAACCCCACCCCCAACCAGAGCTCCATCTCTGAAAGCAGAAATGAAGACCAGTCAGACAGATACCAAGACAGGAAGAGACAGAACACAGAGAAAGACAGAGAGGAACAGAAAGAGAAACAGAGGTAGACAGGTAGACTCACAGCCAGACAGACATAGAGATGAACTGACAGAAAATATGAGTATATTAATTTTCATTTGTCTAATTTTTTCTTTTCACCTGTATATGTTCTGTTAACTAGAACATTCATAGGATATAACTTTATTGGCGGGATAAAAACGCTGTGGTAAAAGATACAATCAAGTTCAGGTTAGTGATTAGAGACCTGCAGAAGCCTCTTCTCAGGGAGCTTGGCTTAACTGCAAAGTCTGTGCTTCTAATAAACCTAAAGTACAAAATGAGAACTCTCCCCAGGCCTGTGCCCAGGTGGAATGTTCCCAGCTAACATCCACCAGGCAAATAGGAGCCTTCAAGAAGGAGATGCGGGATTCTGGGACCTGGGAAGGGTAGGAATCTGTAGGGTGTTTCTCTCCAGTAGGACACGGGCTGCTCAGGGAGGGCTCTAGAGGAAACCCTTGTAGCTTGTTACAGATTTGGAGGTGTCTGGTAGAAGAGGGAGGTGAATTATTTTGTTCTTTTCAAACTAAAAAATAGGTTTACCTTTCATGGAGTAAGAATTCATTTAAATAAATGCAACTCTTAAAACTCTTTCCAAATCATATTTTTGTATACACATTAAACTAAATCACATCTATGGCTCCATGGTTCACCATGATTTTATGATTCTATCCAACTATAATTTTGCAAGGAGGTAAGAAAATAACCTATTACTTTGGTGAGGTCAAGTTGGAGGAAAAAGAGTATAAAATTGGCATTCTATGACAAGGGCTTTGTAAACTTTTTTTTTAAAGATCCAGATAACAAATATTTAGTATCTGCAGGTCATTTAGTGTCTGTTTAACCAGGAGACTCCACCACTGCAGCTTGGGCAATGCACGGGCAGTGCACACACAGCTGGGCCTTGTTCTAGTGAAGCCTTAGTCACAGAACAGCCGGTGGGCCGGAGTTAGCTGGTAGGCTAGAATTTGCTGATGCTGTTTTGTAATGTGAAACCATATTCTAAACTTTCTGTAATTTTCACCAGATCCCAAAGACTTCTTCTATTTGGGGTCTTTCTAATGCACCATCTCTATGTGGATGTGATTTCCAGGGAGGCTCAAGGGCCAGGTTGGATGGGTGGCAGTCACTTACATTATGCTCAGAACCACACAGAACCTCAGTTGGAAACTCATGTTCTCTTTCTGGGTTCTCCCGCACTGGAGGAGTCCAGAAGGCTACATGGAAGAACATTCCCACAAGACCAGCTGGTGACCAAGACAGTGTGACACCTAAGGAAATGCTGAAAGAGACCAGCATCATATTCAGTGTTCAGAGCAGAGAACTAAAAGATCTTCCACCATTGTAAGTTTCTGTCTAATTTTTACATGAAATGCATCTTACTGTAAAGTTGGTGGCCATTTGAAATGCTGCAGAGGCAATTCTATCTCAGTATAAGCTGAATTTTATAAAAACTTGTCTGGGAATGTAATGGTCTGCCTTTGAAGCTTTCCTTTCATTTAGCCCACTAAGTACAGACAAAATTAGCACTGTCAAGTTAAAAATCACTAGATGGTTTTGTGTTGGGCCTCTAAAGTTTTCCCCAGGCTTTAAAATTAAAGTGACACATTTAGAAGTTCTAGATTCCCTTTGTAAATAAGATAGAGAACTTAAGCTTCGTGACACTCTGTTTACAGAGTGAACACTAGTGACAATAAGCCATTAAACAAAGGCATATTTTTAATTAATAGCTGTAGTAGATTGGTACCTGGTGGTCAACTTAAACACCAAATGAACTGAATCAGCATGGTGCAGAGCACGGCTGGCCCACCTGAGGAAAGTTGCCAGCATAAAAGGAGACATGGTGAAGAAGAGTGGGGCATTGTAGGTTCTCTTAAGTGTCATCATCTGGAGCCACTGGTTCTCCTGATATGAACTTGGCTGTTATCACCGGAGGAGCTCAGGAACTTCTTGTGGACAGTGGCTATGGTTCACTTTCAAGGAGCTCTGGTCTTTACACTAAGCATTGCTTCCTGGCTCCAGAGGGGAATATGTGTGCCATTTAATCTCCAGGAGAAGCTTGTCACACTGGCTTCCTAACATGTCCTTCACTGTTTCCATTATCGGGGGAGCTTGGGACTTCATTGTCATGGAGGACGGCTGTGATACTTTTCAGGTCAGCCCTGGTCCTCACATTGAGCATGACTTCTTGGCTCCAATTGTAGAACCTGGTCCTTATTTTGAGCATCACTTCCTGGCTCCAGTGCAGAACCCTCAACCTACTAACACAGCTCCTTCACCCCGCTGGCATAGACTTTCTAGCTTCCACTGCTGACCTTTGGGCCTTCCCAGCACAGATCCATAAAACAAACTTGCATGAGTCATTGTCATAGGCTCTAGGCCTCCAACTGGACTCGAGGGAGACAATGTCATGGGCTCTAGGTCTTCATCTAGATTCATACAGGACATTGCTGTGGGATCCAGGCGTTCACCTGTATTTTCTAGGTGTTTAGTGTTATGGTCAGATTTCCTACATTTTCTTATATTTAACTCTGGGTAACCATCATAAAATAATATTATAAATTCTGTTTCCTGTGTATAATTGTTTTCCTTGCAACCCCTGACCACAACAATAATCACGAACCACGTTCACTTAGAATGGTGGTGGCGAACCTATGGCACATGTGCCATAGCAGGCCGTTTGCATCACTGAGGGCTCTAAACATTCACCATCACTGCTTTAGGAAGAAGACAAAGAAAAACCCGACATCAGCAGACTTCATCACATTAAAAGCACTGTGTTCTCCTCCACAAGATGAAGCATGAAACGGTCCTTACCCATCACTAACAAAGCCCCGCTACAGGCTAGACAAAGAGGCAAAGGAAAAAGCTAGCAAAAATAGATGACAACTCACATGATCAGTAACTTCGTGAACTATATTTTTTCTTTAAGGAGCTGTTATATTAAGTATTTTGATACACAAAAATTATTTTTAAAAAAAGATATGTCTGAATATAGATGCCTGCCTTTTTGTTAGGGGATCTCTGTATAACCTAGAGCTAGCCTACATTTTAAAAATTAAAGTCATGATCCGGGTAGTGACATGAAGTCTTGGCAAATCACAGAAAGGACAATTTCTGTATAAATTTTACTTTGTAAGGTTGAAAAAACTGTATTAAAACCATACTACACGTTGGTGACAAACTGATCCTTAGGTGCGGGTTCTCATGTTCTACACAAGCCGTCCACCTCTTATACATCACTGTTCTACAGACAGGATGGTTTCAACAACAGAAATGTGTTGTCCCCAAGTTAGGGAGTTTGCAAACTAAAATGAACTTGCAGGCAGGATGGGTTCCTTCCAGGGTTGGGGAGGAGCCTGTCCCAGTCTCTCCAGTGTATATCATTTTTTTCATGTCGTTTTTCATTAACACACTTCTGTGTGTGGTGTCTCTGTGTCCAGATTTTCCTCTTTTTCATAGTAGTATTTTTTAAAATTTTCTTTATGATTGCAGTACATGTTGCTTACATTCACCTTAGGGAGCAGGTGCATGTACTTAATATATCTTTATTCTTTTTATTCCTTTTCCCTCCCTCACCCTCCATCTTTTGGTTCCTTTTCCATTTGCAAAAGATTTCCCTATTTCCTGCTGTCTATCTTTTATTATGCTCTTTGATTTATTTGTACGTTGAATTTCTCATATAAGAGAAACCATATGATACTTAAGCTTGCATGTCTGATATATTTCACTTAACGTTATAGTCTCAAAGTGCATTCATTTTCCTACAAATGATTCAAATTTATCTCTGTTTATGGCAGAGTGCTACTCCACTGGGTATAAATGCCACATTTTCTTTATCCATTCTGTCCCACCCTAATGATCTCATTTTAACTTTATTTCCTCTGTGAGGAATTTCTCTCCAAGTAAGATCACATTTCAGGTGCCAGCATTAGGACTTCAACATATCTCCTACTCAAACTTTTCTGTTACGGTTTAAATCTGGATGTCCCCCAAAAGCCTCATGCAGTCATAAGACTCTAGAATTTGTGATTAATTCATGATCCAATGCTGGGATTATGGGTATGAGTGTCACACCCAGCCTAAGGTGAGTATGACCTACATACAGTATAAAGGAAAGAGTCTTCTCTCTGCACACCTCCCATTTTGCTCTTCTTGTTTTTGCTATTTTCCAGCCATGCTGAATTATTGCCCTCTGCCATGCACCACCTTGCCTTGGAACTGGCTAAGTATGGACTGAAACCTCCACAAACTGTGAGCTAAATAAACCTTTCCTTCCTTAACTTTGGTCATCATGTGTTTTGTCTCATCAACAAGAGGAAAGTAACCAAGACACTACTCCAAGCATAATACTCTGAATTTATCTCTAAGAATTTTTATCAGCAAAATGAGGCCTTTCCTTTTGCTTAAAGCAGCTTGTCTCAGCCTCTATCCTGACATGTATTGGACCTGAGGCAGGAAGAAGTTTTTCAGGATATACATCTCCTGGCATTTGTAATTAGCCCATCACAGATATAACACATGAATCTTCAGATCATTTCAGACCTCAGCAAATCAAGTTCATCTTCTACACACCAGGAAAGACTTGCTCTCAATGCACTTCAGCTCTCAAAATCAGTGTGTTCCTGTCACACAAGGTGACTACTCAGCCACTGTAAAACCCTAGCTAAATGCAGCCTGCATAGCACCATGGCCTGAGAGCTGGGTAATCACCATGCTCAATATCCCTCAACTGCATGTGCTCAGCAGCAACTCCTCACTTGGCAGCAATGGGGCACTGAGCAGAACGTGGAACTGAGAATCAATATGGGTCTCCTGAAGTGATTGGACTCTTTAGGCACTATCTGTGCTCATCGCCATTCGTAACGCTCAGCTGTATCTGAGCAGGCAGGGAGACATCCACAGGAATTGTTCAGGCCACAGGGAGCTCAGGCTAATTGCTTGGATCAGCAACCCAGGAGGCCGGGGCCTGTAATTCTGTCTTTACTTCTGTTATCGCTCATCGAAGGCAACCTCTGTTTCTAGACATTGAGAGGAAGAGACCATACTTCCAGAATGCTGTGAAAAGAGGGGGTGCACTGCAGTCTTAGTTCTTCAAGGAAAGTTTTAATGAAAATGCAAGTATTTTAAAAATTATACTAGAGATTATTTTTTTCCTAATACTTGGGGATAAGTGTAAGGCACTAGGGTGGTTTGAACTGTGTTCCCCAAAATTATCTTGAAGTCTTAACTCTCAGAACCTCTGAGTGTGACCTTTCATTTTGCAATAGGGTTTTTTCAGATGTGACAATGATGAGGCCATCCTGGATAAAAATAGGCACTATCCTAAGGATTCCTGTTTTTCTAAAACAAGGAAGCTTGGGTACAGAAACTGAAGGGTCAACTGAAACTGAAGCCACATGAAGACACATTCAGCCTCAGGGAAGATCCACTTCTTCCTGACAGGCAGAGGGCAGAGTTATAAGGGCTAAGTTTAGTTATGAACTTGCTCGGCCTTGCAGCTGCCTAGGGGATCAGTCAAACACATTTCTGGTATATCTGGGTTGGTCGTGGAGATGTGACCTTGGATACTGTATCTGGCCCCTCATCCCTTCTTCCCAGGCACTGTTCCCCTTCTCTGTTTCCTGGTTGCTGTGAACTAAGCGTATTTTCTCCGTTAAGCTCTTCTGTCATGATGCCTCTGCCTTGGAGTCAGGTAACCATCAACTGAACCCTCTGAAACCATGAGTCCAATAAAACTGTCCTTCAAATTGGGGTGTTTGGTATTTGATCCTAACAGTGAGAAAGCTGACTGACACAAGAGTGATTCTTCTGCAAGCCAGGGAGCATCATGGATTGCTGGCTGCCAGCACCTACCAGTTAGATCAAGTAAGGGTCCTACCTTAGGCCCTTGGAGACAGCAAAGGCTGTGTTAACATCTTTGGCCTGGATTTCAAGCATCTGGGCTGTGAAAGAATCAATTCCTGTTAATTTCAAATACCTAGCTTGGGGTAAATTTTTATAGCAGTGCTGAGAAATTAATACTAGAGGTTATTAATTTTAAAAATTCATAAGCACCTCCTCTGTGCTTAGGGCATAAAAAACACCACAGTGCACCAATTATGGCTCTTGCCTGATGAGCCTTGATTTTAGTTGGGAAAATAATGCCTAAATAGCTATAAGGCAGATAGGAAATCACACTGCTTTACACGCCACGTGAGTCCAGTGTGTTCTCTCACCTCTGAGCCTTCATTATTAGAGTCTCAGGTTGAGGGTTAGACTATGTCTACATGAGGAAATAGGGGAAGGTAGGAAGAGCAGTTCGTAAATTAGAGTAGCAGATCGTACATCATCTGCGATAACACCTCCTTCTTTTGGAATTATCAGAGAGCTAAGCAGTCTCACATGAGATGCTTGCTTCTTCCTAGTCATGAGAAAGCTAGAGTAGTAGTGAGGGATCCAGTGTCACACTACATGTGCTTCCTCAGACCCCATCAGCAAGTTCTTCCCACCTGCACGTGGGGCTGGGGTGTCTCTGCCAATCACCGTGACCTGTCCCAGAGCCGTGGTGGTAGATAAGCAGAGAAATGACCCAAATGCCATATCTGGGTCTATGCTGGGATTGCTATGAATGTAGGGACAGACAAATGGCCTCTGCTCTGAAAAGGCAGGAGATCTGTGCTACTAATTGAGTTTTGCACTCACTATGGAGAAAATCCATCAGCAGAAAAAAGCTGTGCAGAGACAAGGAGAACTATGCTTTAAAAAATCAATAAATGAACAAATAAGTAAGAGGTGGAAGAACCTGAAAGTCTTGCCTGGGTCCCTGAATGGAGCCATATCACAGCCCAGAACACACCTACACTGCCTAGCAAGTGGGACAATATCCATCCCTGCCAAGTGAATCCCTCATATCAGAATGATACCTGCCCCTCACACAAGTCCTTCTGTCACAGAACAGCTCCCGTTGGTCACTACTGTCATAGTGTCTTTCTTACTTCTTGTCACAAAATCTCACTCTCATGGATGTACAGAAGTTTACACCTGGAAAGGAAATCTAGTGCTCCTGCTGATTTATTTTAGCCTCTTGTTTCCACCTAGCTATCGATTGATAGGTATGGTTACATAGACACTCAGGCATTGCCATACATATATTTTAGTCATTTAAAATCAGTTTCACATTGAAATGCCATCATCACAATTCACTAAGGAGACTAAATCATTCAGTAACAGACTAAAACAATAAAGGCAATATCTCAATAGCCTAGTGACAAGCATTTGATAACTACTACTCATTTAATAGCAACTACTCATAATTTCTGAATACTAGAATATGAATATAAGTGAGTTTATGCAACACAATTCACTGCCTCTACAATAAACCGACGCTTACCACTCTGATGAATGGTGAAACTCTGGCTTCTTCCTAAGGGCAGAGTCAGAAGCTAGGGTCTCTGTTTTCACTGTATTTATTAAATACAGCCTCAGAAGATCTGGTCAATTCAGTAAGTCAAGGAAAGGAAACAAAGACCCTACAAATGAGCGGGTGTGGCAGGAAGCTTCTTAGAAACACCCATTAACAGAGGTCTCTGATTCATCCCATTCACACACCCTCTGAAGTGTGCGCTGGACAATCTGGTCTTAATAAATAGGATCTAGGTGGAGAAATTAAACAGTGCTCCTGAGGAAAAGTACTAAAGAGCCTGGCATTGGCTGAGCAGCCGTTTCGTTTCTGTCTCTCTCAGATCCCCAGCTTCTTTGTCACTGGTTTGCCCTGTAGGGGTTCACCTGCCCAACTCTGTGTTGCCTTATCACTCAGCGGGGAACCCCTTCCTCAGTGAGGTCACTAGTACCCCCTAACCATGCTGCTTTCTTTTTTTTTTACCTCCATCTTTGCTTAAGAATGACAGTTTTCTAAAGTTCATCTCTCCTAACACATAAGTGACTGCTAAGTGAATCTTTGACCTGTCCCTTCATGAACTATCTTCCTCCTATGAGAAACCAAGAAATGTAATCCTCTAAATTTTCAAAAACTCATTTTGACAGAGTGTAATTTTTTAGACTAGCTCTAGGTTCATGATACCATTGAGCAGAAGGCACGGGGATTTCCCGTGCACACCCCAGCAGTGTAAGCCTCGCTCTTCCCGGCATCCTCCACAGAGCAGCACTTTCGTCACAGTGCAAACACCCACACTGGCTTCTCCTTATCACCCCAGTTCCACTGTTTGCATGAGAACTATTTTTTGGTGCTGTGCATTCTACGGGTTTGACTGAATCTGTATCCACAAGGATCCACGTGGCAGCACCACCCAGCAAAGTTTCATTGCCAGAAGAATCCTGCATGCTTGGTCTCCTGGACTGATCTTGTGCTGACCGATGGACTGATAAGCCCCCTGGGTGGGCAGCATACATGTTCAGGTGGCCTTGCATTTGCCTTAATATCTGCTGTCAGTCTCTTGAAAATTTTAATATTTTCTTAACAAAAGAATTGTGTTCTATTTTGTATCAAATCCTGAAATTATGAAGCCAGTTCTGCAGGTGAGAAATATGTGAGTGAAAAGCTTTGCAGTACTGCAAGGTTTCCACAGCTGCTTTATGCAGTGCAGCAGTCAGGGGTGCCCTTGTTCATCCCTCTAACTTGTCCCTTAATCCTTACACACCTGTGCAACGATCTCAGCTGGTCAGAGGCCGTCGCTTTCCTTACAGAGAAACTTGGACGGCAAGTTCCTGAACGGGGACGGATCAGTACAGCAATCTTTACACACATCGGCTTCTGAATGCCTTGTTTCCTCTTTTCTACTTTATCTATTCCAGATAATCTTGGATCAGGAAGCTGGCTGCCTAAGGACAGGGTAGCCTGGAGAGGGATCCCGGCAGCATTTCGCAGCACCTTCCGAGGGCGTGAACCTGCTGGCATGGAGTGATGGCCACAGGGCTCCCCTACCACTCCTGTCACACACCCAGCCGCTCACAAAGCAAAGCGAGGTCCAGCAGCCCACAAGGGGTGGTGAACACTGGCTGAGGTGAGAGGGAAGGGGATCCTGCAGGATTCACCCCTCCTTGGCCACGAACAGAGCAGACATACAAATCCTTTGTATGGCCAAGAGCCATCGCTCTGCAGTGTTTATTTCTGAGCTAGCAACAGCCCTTTCGAAAGGTAACTGTAGTTGAGGAAAAATGAGAACAATGAAACTAAAGGAGATTAAATCTATGTGGAGCCTTTGACCTGCAGCAGTGAATAGGAATCGGAAGACCCAGGAGGCTCCTCCACCTCCTGAGATCCTGAGATGTCTGCCCCTCAGACACCGAGCACAGAGCTTCCAGCCGCTGAGACGAGGCATAACTAACAACACAGGATGGCTCTCTCTCTCTCTCTCTCTCTCTCTCTCTCTCTCTCTCTCTCTCTCACACACACACACACACACACACACACACACATACACACGCACACACATACACACAAATGATGGGGAAAAGAAAAAGCAACGGACCTCAGAATTATTAACCTGGGCCTATAATCATCAAGGTAAGAGCTTGAAAAGAATCCTCCTGTCAGAGCAGCTTAGGAATATTCATGTTCCAGAGGGGAGGTGTTGTTGTTCATGCCCTGTGCCAGAGTAAGCTTCATATCCACATCAAGGGGTTTGGCCAGGAGTCCGTTAAGCCCCAGGCATCTGCCCTTTTCCTTTGCCTGCACCATGGGCAGCGGAGGAGCACTGTGCTAGGAAGGGTGAAGACCTCTGTGAACCGCAGGAGGCTGGTTTGCCGTTCTGCTGTATGGTCCACTTCTGAGAGACAGCCTGGGCCACCACATCTCCAGCATGACCTCCAGTTGATGCCAGAAAGAATGTTACTTGGAATTAAAGGGGTCAAAGATATGAACAATGTTAAGCATTGGCTTAAATGTGGAAGCAAACGGAAAACATTAACAGCTGTGTGATGATGACTGTCATTCTATGGGCAAAGCAGGCCTTCAAGCCAAAGAAAATATTACTGATGAAGGGCCCAGGTGGAGCTGATGGAAATGAACTGCTGGGTTACTCGGCTCCCTACCTTGGTCTCTGCCCACTGAATTCAGCCATGCAGTGCAAAATGCCAAGATTTTCTCTTTTTCTTGTCTTTGTTCTTCCTTTTCTCTCTCTCTCTTTTTCCTGTTTAGAGCTAAGGATAAGTCCTGCTGCCTCTTCAGAGGAGACAACTCTGCATTCTGCAGACCCATGCTGCTCTCCACTCAGTGCCACAGTTTCATGAGGGCCCCATGCACCCCCTCCTTCTCCCCCACGTACACCCAATCCAAGCCGACATCACAAGTCACAGATGGGTGTGAGGCTCAAAATCACACTGAGATACTGTATGCCCAAGTGCTTTCAGCATCCAGATGCAGGTACAAGTATGCTGCCAACTTGGACTCGCTATTTCTTGCCTGTTCACTACTGCTTTTCAGTTGCCCACGCCTACCGAGTCTCTTCTGAAACTATCCACGTTTCCAGGGAGTGTGTTTGTGAGTTAGGGTTATAGTTTGGGTCAAAACTGTGTCCTCTGAAGACTCAGTCACAGGCAGACTGCAAAGTTCTGGGATCATGAGGGCACTACACTCATCAGGGATTTACCCACTGATGGATTGATAGCCCCAAGCGCCTCTAGGAGATGGGGCCTGGCTGGAGGACCTGGTCATTGGGGCGTGATTTTGAAGGGTAAGTCTTCCTGCACTTCTTTCTCTCTCTCCATGTCCAGGCTTCTGTGTGTAATTTTTTTTTAATAACATGACCTTGATGTTTGTTACTTATAAGTCAACTGACCATGAACTGAAACCTGTGGACCCATTAGCCAAAATAAGCCTTTTCTCCCTTAAGTTGTATGCCACGTATTTTGACCTAGAAATGGAAGAGCAATAAAAATATATATGTAGATGATATAGATATAAGTACAGATAGATATATTCATTTATTCATTATCATATTAGAAACTGATTTTCACAAAAAATAAACTCATAAAATTGGAACATATTGAGTGATTACCAACACTCTTGCTTATAATTCTATTGGATTGGGAAGAATCCCTAGGGAAAAGCAGTGAGGTACAGGGTGGTTTGGATTTACAGTAAAGGGTCGTAGCGGCAGGAAGTTGTTCATTTATCTAATATTTATCACACACTTCTGAAACTTGCATTTATTGTAAGGTTTCAATTAAACAGAACACATGGCACATAAGTCAAGGAGAAATAAAGAAAATTTAGGTAAGAATGGGCACCAGTCTGCTCATCTGGAAGGAGTCCTGGTGACAAAAATCTGCAACATGTGAGGAGCACGCATTTCCTTTCTTTCTGGCTCTGTGTCTCCACCATCTCAGGGTTTGCTTCATAAGAGGGTGCATGCCTCAGGTCCTCTCTAACACTTCTATCAACACAGAATAAGAGGAGCTGCTTAAAAGGCCCTCACAGAAAATTGTGAGAATTAAGGAGAAAAATGTTCACCAGATTAGCACTCCCCTGACTGAGATGGCATCAAACCAGAGGGCTTACCACCTTGTATTCTGAGAGAAAAATATCCCAGAATAAAGCTATTTTTCCTTGAATGAACAAAAACTTCTGCCATTTATTTGGACAGAAGGCCCTAGTTTCTAATGTACTAGGATTCTGGGGAAAAAATACATTTCTGTGAGAAGAAGCAGTTCTTCAGGTTTTCTACCTAAGTCCTTAGAAGTTCTCCTCTGTTAACTCAGAAGTAAGCATTATTTAAATTCAGGACCAATGCTTGAAAATCTAGAAACTATACCAAACATGAAATTTTATACATTTGTGTCTGAAACTGATATATCCCATAGTTTGTATTTAATCATTTAAAAACATACTGATGTCAAGGTGAACTCATGGTTTCTTTTAAACTGTCTGTATTAGATAATTTCCATTACATAAAATCCATTGAATCCTTTCTACAAATGATTATTTTAGTGTTTCTTTTATGTCTATTTGTTTTAGTTATTTAATTAGCCAATTTTCTCTACGTTTTGAATCCAATTATAATAATACATTCCAGCTAAGAAAACATTTCAGATAATTTGCATATTCCATGGGTTTTCACTAATACAAAAACTCTGGTGCAAATGGGGCTATCAAATTTTTCCAGCAGAACCACAAACTAACTCACCAGACATCAATTCTTTGCACTTAAATTTGTTTTTGCTCTTTATTCACTTGCTTAAATTAAACTCCATTAAACTGGTCTTGTGTCTTTCTTCAAATCAACATCCCTTCCCCATCTACTCTAAATTCTTATTAGCAAAGTAGTTTGGTCATTACTAAGTACACAGTTAACAACAGTCTGTCCATCCAAGTACCTCCTGTATTTCCAGATACAAATGTAAGGCTTTCTTTAAAAAGTCATGGGCCTTGAGAGTGGGGGGGTCTTGAAACAGGAGGAAGAGGATTACAAACACAATACACCATGACAAATTCAAATGGCACCTCTCTTCAAGATGAAGATTCTAAAACTGAGAAGTCCGGTTTCAGAAGTATGTTAAGGAATAACTATAGGATGAAACTATTAGATGAATTTTGGACAGCAAATTCCATAGGTGTTTAAAACATGACTGGTATAACCACAGGGAGATTTAAAAGTCTATTTCTTTCCAGAAACCGCATATTCCATGGGGCCCAAGTCATTACAGGAGAACGAATGAGGTGGCAGTGATGCAGGCAGCATCTCAGGAGGAGGGTGAGCTGGCAGTGAGGTCTGAGGCTCTTAACACTGGCTTCATGTCCATGTCACCTGGACAATTGTGACACACACATCAGATGGAGGATGGAGTCTACCCTGGAGGCACTGAAGGGCCACTTCCAGGGAAGCCTGAGAGGTGAGATCAGTAAAAGTTTCCCCAGAGGATCTTAGTGTGCTGTAAGAATTGAGAGTTCTGTTTGTTTCCATTCCTTTAAACTAAGGAGTTTCAAAACCTGTTTGCTTTCCTGTTCAAGTGCCAAACTCAAAATGCAACTTTCACTTAAGAGAAGTTGCCCAGCAAACAGCTTCTCACCCCTGTATGGCCTGGGAATCAGCTGAGGATGTGCAGATTCTGACTCCAGAGCTCAGGGAACCCACAGCTCAGCAGTGCTCACCTTCTCACACAGCACACCCACTCTGATGGTCAAAGAACCATGTTTTGAGTCATCAGGATCTAGAATTTATTGGCTTAATGTGACTTCTTGCAATACATGATTAAAATTCCTCTTGAATACATTTGTATTTGTGGGTAGAGGTAAAAGAGGCAATAAACCATCATTATATGAACATCTACAGTAATGACTGCAATATGACACCTTCCTTTCTTCTTGCTTACATGCAAGAGAAGCATAACGGCTACTCTGATGAAATTCTGTCATTTTGTGACTCAAATGAGGGCAGCTTTCCCACCTGGGAATTCTGACAGTACCCTGCTTAGGTCTGTACCATGCTAACCTGCTCCCATATCTGACAGAAATCTCCCATGTGTGAGAAACACTCCATTTCATGAATACTGAGCTACCAGTCATTCCACAGGAAACTTAGTGTTGGCTCACCAGGGTGCACCCTCAGTGCTGGAGCTTGTCCTACAGGTAAGGCCTTTCTTCTTATTCACAAAGATCACCCCATAGCTCTGAATCTTCAGGCTTAGGGCAGAGGCTATTAAACACTTAATACACTTTGACTAACTGATTGATTTACCACACACTATGGAAAATAGTCCAGTCCATAATTCATTAAGCCAGTCATTTATTGTGGGCAAATAATTCTCTGTGGAATAAATAATTAATAATTTCTTAGACATCTCTGAGCATTTGGATAACTTTTCTAGAGAGAAAGAACTTTTCTAGAAAGAATATTCACAAGCAAAGGGATTTGATGAGAGATCTGGAAGTTCTGTTAATTATTTGTCTCTCATAGCTGAGACAAAACAGCTAATGCCCAAAATTAAGAGAGGAAAGATTTATTATCTCACAATTTATAGATGTTTCAGTCATAATCAGCTGGTTCCAAAGGAGGGTAGCACGACAGAGAGGCAACAGTTCATGGTGGAGGAAGGCAGCAAAAGCAACAAGAGAAAAGAAAGTGAAGTGGGAAACAAGCCTGTTTTCCTCCCTTATATTGTACACAGTGCACAGAACTTACCCCCACTATGGTAAGTTCTCCGCATCCTAGGGTGTACACATCTGCCCTAGGGCAGGTCCTCTACACCCTAAGAAGTAGAATTGCTGAATTACTTAGTTAAGTTTCTAAACTTCCCAAGTTGACACAAACTCTAGATTCAACTGCTTCCAAAAAACCCACCCTGCCTCCATTACTACATGAGACTTGGGCAGACATCCAGACACAAACCATAATATTCTTCCCCTGGTCCACCAAAAGACTCATGCATATCCCTTTATGCAAAAGCCATTTAGTCCTTCTCTAAGAGTTGCCAAAATCCTACCAGTTTCAGCAATCCTGAAGTCCAAGTCCTAAGTCTCCTGCATGGTGCTAAGGTGAAACTCTTAGCACCAAGCTTCCATAAAAATGAAAAATTAAACACTTCCAACATTAAATAGCATAAGAGAAACATTTTCATTACAAAACTTACAAATAGGGATACAAAAAGATGGAAATAAAGCAAGTCTAAAACCCAGCAGGGCAAACATTAAGTCCTGTAGTTCCAAGAGCAGCAGCTGAGGCAATCTGTGCTAAGTTCTGAGCTCCAAGGGCTTGTATGGCTCCATCCCTGTGGCACTTCCAATGGTTATAGCACTCATGGCTTCTCTCTCAGGCCTAGTTTCTTCCCTCCTTGCAACTTTCTTTAGATGATCCATTTTGCTGCCTTCTCCAAACTTCTGGAGACATTTCCAGTCTCCAGTGCACCTTCAGCTTCACCCTCACAGCTTCATACACTGCACTATCAGGGCCACTCTGCCTGGCTCCCATGCCTTCTGATATCAGGATAGAAGCCCTCTTAACCCCACAACTCTTGCATTCTTTGTGCACCTAAAACCAGCACTGCAAGGATGCTGCCAAAGTGTGCTGCCAGCTGGAGCAGCAGCCAGGCTTTTCTCTGTTTTTGCTGTGGGAGTCAAGTACCTGGATCACTAAGCACTCTACATCCAATTCTGAGAAGCAAATTCTCTATGCTTCTGCCATTCTGGAACACAGTGAAGCTGCCACCATTCTGGAACACGGTGCTATGTGGCTTTCTTCTCAGAGAAAATTTCTAAATTTCACTTTTGCAATTTGGAAGCTGCAAAGGGTAAAGACTTGCTGCTTCTTGGGATGCTCTCGAGACACTTTTTTGTTCTCCTGTTACTTCTCAGCAATTGAGATCTCCTCTGCTCCATCTTTGCAGTCCATGGCTTTACTGGATCTTTCTTTCTGGCCCAATGCACAGCATTTTAAATCATCCTGCTGAGCTCTTTGCTCTTGATTCTCAACATAGATCTGGGTAAAAGCCATGCCACAACCTCAATATTTGACTGCCTTGAAATTTCTTCTACAAGATTAATTAGTCTGTTGGGGAGCAAGCCTTTTTTCTTCCCTTATATTGTGTGCTAAATTCCTCAGGCTGCGCTTAAACCTGCAATCATATGGCCAATATTTTTGTCATTGAATTTGAAAGTATTTATATGGTATGTCAGATAATTGTCTGAATTTTTCTGTTATCATTTAGTGATACAAAGGGTTTTTTTAAAAAAAAATATCTGGTAGTCAATTTGTAGAAGACCATTTAACAAATCTCCTTGAATTCGGAACAATTATCTCGGTAGGCCCTCCCTGCCATCTGGAACATCCCAGAAGCCCACATCAGGCATTAGGCATAAGCTGCCTGGAACCTCCCCTGTGGACCCTCTTTGTCACCGGGAACTTCACGGAAGCCTGCCCCAGGCCGAAAACTGCCCTGGACTGCTTCTACTGGGCCTGCCCTCCCACCTGGAACATCAGAAGACCTCAGCAGGCTCCAGTCAGTGGAACTTCACTCCCAGGCAGTGAACCTTGGACTGCAATGGATTAACTGTGTCAGTGTGGTGAGTATGCCCCTAAAATAGAGGTGTACAGGGGATAAATAGGGCCAGTAGTAAAACCCACTCCAACTAACTGTAAGACCTTGGTGAGTCTGAAAAGAATGTGGGTGACCACCTCCTACACATAGAAAACCTCAGGCAGAGTGAAAATGACAAAATGAAAAAGCAAAATGCAGTCTCAAACATGTAGTTCACCAGAAGCAAGTACAGGAGACATTGAAATAGAGGACCCTGGGCCAGGGGTTTAGCTCAGTGGCGTAAGTGCCTGCTTGGCAAATGCGAGGTTGTGAGTTCAATCCCTGGCACACACACAAAAAAAAAAAAGAATAGAAAAGAAAAGAAATAGAGGACCCCAAAAGTAACATACCCGGAATCTCTGAAAAGATAGCAAGTGAAATAAAAAAAACCACTCCATCAGGCTATAGAGGAAATCAAATTATAAGTACTCTCCCAATGTAAAGATAGAAATAACAACCTTAATAAAGGAGTTGTTGAGTGTAGCTAAAGAAGAAATAGAGTAAAAAGTACATGAGCATGGGAAACTGATGGAAACCTTGAATAAACAATATAGAAAACAAGCAGAATTCATGAAACAAACTCAAAGAGACATCCAAGAAACAAAAAAATTATATTGAAAGCATGCAAAACTGCCTAAAAGAAGCTGAGGATAGGATTTCAGACCTTGAGGACAGGATTGCAATTAGTGATCAGGAAAGGATAGAACTTTTAAACATAACAAAGCAGAACAATTATCTCCACATTACTTAAACAAGGTCCTATCTCCAGGTATGGATATGTATAGAGCTGGCTAAGCTATTTCCTTCTCCCTTCAATTAGCTCTAAGCAATGTAAATAGGGCTAGGTGAGGTACTGATACGTAATCTTTAAAGCCAGTCAACAGTTTTTTGTTTCTTCACCTTGTGCCACTATAAACAGTTGAACATAGTGGGATGGCAGAGCCACATAGCTCCAGGAATATCAACTGGGTTCAAGGCTCAAGATGAGAGGCTATGACTTCCCAGGGCACAAAAGTTTAAATATCAGAAACCGAAGTAGCAGCCCCTAAACATTAGTATTAAAAATACTACTTCAATTGAGTTATGCAGATTAGTCTTTCTGCATACCCTTCTCTCTGCATATTGCAACAGTGCTTTCTGGTCTCCTAGCTAAGCCTAGCTCACAGATTTATGTAATTCCGACCATTCTCACCATCACTCATCCTCAAGCCACTCCTTCCTTCCTTCGTGAATTAATAAATTCTGGGTGAGACCCTGGGGCATGGCCTTTGTCCTGTGAATCCTCACCTAGATTGGGTTTAGGACTGTTTGGGTGCCTGTAACTATGAATATGTCTTAGTGCCCTTATTCTCACCATGGATTGTACTAGAGGGTGGTAGATGGGAATAAACTCACTGGGATTCCAATAATGTTTCAATAGAATTACAAATATAAACTCTCCAGACTGTGAGGAAGACAGGGATTACAATATTTGGATCAAAATATCAATTGAATCAATAATTCCTTTGAAGTAAGCCACTATCACTTATACAGAAGAATACCTTACAAAGTAGCCATCTAAATTGTTTCCTGGAACTTCTATTCTCCAATAGGTGGCGTTGGAGTGTGTGCTCACTCTCTGTCTTTGTTTTTTCCCTCCATGCTCCCAGTATGAGATAGATGAAATAGCCTGGTTCCCTCAAGTCTTTGCCACCCTAATGGCTTTAACTTGCACGAGGCCAGCAAAAAATGCATCCCTTCCTAGAGGACAGCCACACTTTATGAGAGGCCTGGCTGGGATTGTAGCCCCCTTGATCACAGCAGGGTGGATTGCAGAGGTGCTAAGCAGACCGGAAGGCACCTAGGCAGGCATGAAGGAGCGATCACAAGATCCAAGACATGAGGAGAGGGGGCTACGGAGGGGAACAGGGCTGGCCAGCCCCTGTGAGGCAGCTTCTCTGTGTTCATGGACACTGCCCACCAAACAGCTCAGGGAAGATGGGGGCAGCTCTGCTCCAGATTACTCACTCTTGAACACGGCATGAGGAATGTAAAAGGATGAAGCTGAAGAAAAAGGAAGCTTGGGAACCCCTCATTCAGGATCCTAAATATAGAGTTAACAATTTTGGCTTGATTGTATGGCCAGATGAGAGGCACTGCAGAATTGCAATCAGGAGGTGACCTTGCTTGAGGAAGTAGGACCAGGGTTGCTATGGTTAGAGGACAATGAGTTCACATTCCCATGCCATTGGGCTTTAAATGTACACAACAAAGCCCAAACTACAGCTGGCATTAAGGAATTAGGCATGTTTCCTGCCCAAAGTGAGCTGTGGCTCTGGATCACCCGTAATCAGTGCCAACAGAGGACCTGAAGAGACACAGAACCAAGTGAAAGTAGAAACTAAATAGATCTGTTGCAAGGTTATAGATGCCACCGCAGCCTAACCAGGAGGCCATATCATGAAACTGGTAAGTGATCTAAGTGCCCTCCTCCCCTCTCCCCAGGGACCAAAGCCTTCCGGTGACACATGGGAAGAAGATGGAGTTTATTCTCTGGCCCTCTGCATTGCAGTCTCCCCTCTGCTCTTACTTCTCAGGCCCACAAAGCCCTGCTAGTCCCTGCAATGTCTCCTCCTATGGACTCTCTACATAGGTTCTGCTCCTCTTAGAGAGCAAGGCTGGGGGCTCACCTCCCTCCAACCTTCTTTCTTTACTCCCTGTGACAGAACTTCCTCCTGTGGGCCAGTGCTCCTGAAACTGTGAGGTCTGTAATGATGTTATAACTCAGAACAACACCCAGGGCCCACAGCAATGCCTCCGCAAAGCCAAGCTCCCAAAAGAGATCGTCTTTTGAGAAAAATCTGAATTCCTCCTCGATTCTCCTGCTGCTGTGCCACAGCTGTCAGCAATCCTCAAGCCTTTGACAGGAAAGGCCACAATTCACAGAGTGGGGTTTGCTGTATAAACCATGCCCTCTCTCAGCGGTATACATCTAAGTTATCCAAAGCACATGTCAGCTCAGGGGCCCAGTGCATCCCATGAAGGGTCCTCCTGCTTCAGGTCCAGCTGCAGAGCTGACAGTGACTCTCCCTATAACAGGCAGGGCAGGACAAAGCTGTGATCATGGAGGTGTATTGTCCACTCCTTGGCACAATTGCCATGTGTCTAAGAGCTGCAGGAAAGGAGTCTGGAATATAATAATCTAAAAGACTAACCATAGAGCAGAGCTCAGATGAGAACTAGGCTGTCTGGAATCTGGAGAACTCACTGTAGATCCAGACGTTGGCACTGGGTCCACAGCCTATCCCAGACCACTGTCAGGTGCAGCAACCACATACCTAGCTGAGAAACTCATCCTTCATAGGATTAGCTGGGACCTCAGGTCACTGCAGCCCCTGCTCTCAGCTGCCAGCTGCTGGTCCCACTCCAGGCAGAGCTGCTAGACCCCATGCTAATCTGTCACACTAGCATCAGCTTCCCCAACCAATGACACTGGGTATCTGGGTGTTTCTGCCTTCTTGTCACACCAAAGGAGCTGCCTCTCTTATATTTCTCAATGTGAACACAGATGAGAGAATTTGCACCTTGTACAGCCCCAGACACACCACACACTTGTCTCAGATGATATAATAGTCAGAGAAAAATTAAAGTCAGCAAGTTTTGCTTCCTCATTATGCTCTGTCTCTTTTCTCCTTTGTTCTATTTTTTTTCTTTTCTTTGACCTTTTAAAAAGTAGAAAAGATAAAATCCTAGCATTTGAATAGATTGGAAAATCTTGCACTTCTCTTGTTTTGTGAGCATCTGCTCCGAATGTGGCCATTAGAAGCTGGAGACTTACAAAGGGACCATCTGAGAGCAGCCTCATCGGTTGAAATACTTTCTGTCCTTTGTTTGCGAGAATCTAAATAACATTCTAGGAAAGCAGATTTTTCATAAGCAAAGCTTTCTTCTTTGTCTACTGAGGAAGATAACCAGCATTAACTGAGGGCAGAAATGCACAGGATCATGAAGCATTAATACAATGCTACCCTGGAATTCACAAGCTTGGAGCTCTGTTACCATGGAGATCAGCCACCTCTCACCTCCAGTACATTAGTGAGAATTAAGAGTAACCTTTATTTCTGTACTTTGGTCACCAGATAGATACCACAGAGCACACATGCTCTTAAATTTTTACAGAAAATCTATATTGGGATGAAGTGTTTACAGGCCTGGATTCCAACCAACCGCCCCCTCAAGATTTATATTCCCTGGCTTTGTGATCAGTTTTGGACATCAGAATTTTTTTAAACTCTTCAGGTGGTATCTAAGTTCAGCTGCAGTTATGAATTCCTGGTATAAAAGGAGAGAATTCACCATGAGAAAATGCAGAGATGAGTCCTTGGGTTTTCTTTTTACCTCTCACATCCTAGGTTTGACAGTAGAAGAGCCAGCAACCCAGAAACAAAATGCCACAGACACAAAAATCCCCAAACAAAACCTGCTCTGTCTGGCCAAACAACCAGAAAATTGGCAACCTAGTAAGATCAAGAACTTTTAGATAATAATTATTGCAGAAATCACAGGAAAAGCTTGTGGCACTGCACCAATCCCTCCAGCAAAGACCTAGATTTTCCCCCTTGCCAGGTTATAATGAACGTCTCATCCATGGTGAGGGACATCAGAGTAGGTGGAGTAGGGAGTGCAGAGATCCTACTGGAAATTAAAAAGTCCTCACCACAGCAGAAGCATAGATCATGAGGAACCGGAACCTCCATTCCACCTGGCATTAGCAAGATGCTCCACCTCTTGAAGTGATCTTAGTAGGGCTGAGCAGAGAGTTGGAAGATTTGCCTCTGATCAACAATGATGCCATGCACCCACCCCCACCCACCGTATCAGCGGAGACCACACGGGCGCCGTGACGAAGCACCTGCCCTGCTCCCGGCCAGCAGAGCCTTAGCTGAGCTCTTTAGCTGATGAGTCCTGTGAACCAGCCCGCATAGAAATGCTCCAGCAGAAAATAGCAAACATGCTTGAGACTCACAAATCAGGAAATTTCAGGAAAGACTCAGCAGCTGTGAATAACCAAAGGAAGTTTTAGAACTAGAATTTGCAATTACAAAACTTTTGGGTTGAATTTTTAAAATAAATAATGGATGATTTGAAAGCAGCAGGGAAGGAACAGAGGAAAACATGAATGAGCATGGGATGGTGGAAAAGACCCCGTCTGCATTTCAGAGAGAAACAGACTGATAAAAAAGAGCTTGGCCGGGGCCTAGCTAGGGAACATGCTGCACCCTGCGAAGGGCCCCAGAACTTCAGGCGTCGAGCTCCGGGAGAGGAGACGGCGTGGGACTCAGACAAGGATTTAAAGAAAGAAAGGCTGAACGTTTCCAGTTCTAGAAAAGGATGTGCACAAATTCAACAAGCTAAATAGACCTCAAACTGAAGGACTAAATGAACTTCAAAAAGTCCATCAAGATATATTATAATCAAACTTCTAAAAACTATTTTTTAAAAAAAAAAATCTCAAAAGCAGATGGACAGAAAGAACTCATTTCCCAAAGGGGAGATTATTTCAAATGAAACTGAATTTTTTTTTAATCAAAATCCATGGAGGTCAGAAGAATGCAGCATATGTGTGGAGATGTATAAAAATAAAACAAAACAGAAAACCTGTCAGTGTAAAATTCTACAGTGTCCAAAATTGCTTAGACTATGAAGAAGAAATCAGGGTGTTTTTAGGTGAAGAAATTTCTCACCATCAGACTTATTCTAAACTAATGGTTGAAAGAAATCTCTAAAAAGAGAAATTATAAAAGAAAAACTCTTGGAATATCAGAAAGGAAGAGAGACCACAATAAAAATAAAGCATGAGAAACTTAAGATGTTCAGGCAATACACAAGAAGAAATAAAAAAGAAAACAGAAAAAAAGGAAGTATGGAGAAAAAGTAGAAAAAATAAAGTGAAACGTAACACTTAACTGGTAACATGTTAATAATTGTGTAATATGTTGACAACTATATTAAATTATATTTCAGAGCCCTGAAGAGCTAATGGTTCCAGTAAGAGCCCTGGAACCACCCATGGGTAAACTCAGATGCCCCAAGCATTTGACTACACACAGGTTTTCAGTTTGTAAACTCATGTAAGATGTGGTTACTGTGTAGTTCATTCTTCATTCTCTACTCACCTGCATTCTCTACCACCAGGCTATCTGTGTGATAGTCAGTAAAGATGATAACAGTCAGGCATCTTCTCCACTCTCCTCCCTGCACACAGCTGAGCTGGGTGTTCCCTCCAGAAAGTGGCTGTGGCACATCATTTGCTGTGGCCTTCAATCCATGGATGAAAGTGGGACGTGATGCTGCTGTTGCCGCCTCTCAGAGCAAGTTCAGGGCTTTCCGGAATCCCTGTTGTCTATGGTGGTAACTACAAAACCACATGCTGGTCTAAGGCTGTCATCAGTCTGAAGTTTGGGTAACTATAAAGGACATAGCATCCCTGTCTATCCACTCTTAGAATAGTAGAAGGAACAAGAAATAAATCTTTGTTAGCTTTAGCCACTGAGAGTTTTAGACTCATTTTGTTACTGCAGTGAAACTTCACTTATCCTGACTGCTACCCAGCAGCCCAACCTCTGAAAACTTCGAATCGCCTGTGCCTAACCTGGAGTGATTTAGGTAGCGTGGGATGATGACAATAATGGTGGTGATAAGGATGACTATGATAGCATAAATGTCCCTTATTTATACACACAGATTTGTAATGTATGACATCTGTAACACACATGTATACTCTGCTTTTCACAGTGATTTATAAATTTCTGCATGTTCTCAAGTTGTCTGAATTCTAAGGCTGAGGAACAAGCAACTTTCTTTTTTTTTTTTTCTCTTTTTTGAAATACTGAATGGTCCTGCCCACAGGGAGAGCTAATTTTGCCATGCAGTGGTCAGTGAATGAAACTTCAAGAGAAGAATTCAAAGGAGAGGAGTTTCAAGAAATACAGTAGAATCAGTTTTCTTCCTTCTGATTATATTTCATTTTTAGATGCGGCTTTTGTATGTGGTGCTTGTTATTTGTAATGTGTGCTGGCATGAACAAGGTAGATGCCGTTCAACTAAAATAATATGCAAAAAAAACCATGAAAAACTAAAATAGGTTGTTTAACACAACCACTTGCTGATGAATACTCATCGCTAATGAAGACGCTTATCGTATAACAAGATAATGCACCAGATTCCCTTTCAGCCCAGGAGTGTGACATCCATCAAAAAGGCAGAGGTAAATTGAAACAGAAAAAAAATGAAAAAACAGAATCATTCCCAAACACTTTCTGAATCACAGAAAACCTAAGCCACTGAAGGTTAGAAGCTGGCAGTCACTTCCAGTCTTTGTCAATGGAGAACCAAAGTCCCTCCTGAGTGTGTCTTCTAGCTGCTGTCACCCTGGACTAATTGGCATTGAAGTCACAGACATCTTCCCTGGAGGAGGCTTTGAAACAAAGAGTTATACAGTGTCCTGTCACTTCCAGCACGGTTTCTCCCACGGTGCCCTCTGGTTCATGCATTATCAAGTAGAGCCGTGACATAAGCTGAACATTATAATAACCGCATTTTTGGAATACCCAGATTCTCTACCTGCAGAGCCAAGTCAGGACCTCTAACTTGTCTGATTGGAGCTGCGTCTTTGATTTTTCTTAGTGTTAGCAACATATATTTACATTAGAGAACTGGCCAGTAAAAGAGATGTTAAAGTCCTTTAAAATATTTTTTGAGAATGCATTTGGGAATGTCAAAAGTAACAGCTGCCAGATGTGAGGTTTCCACTGTGGGCAAAATCAGAAAGTTATGTGAACAAAGTGAGGGCATGCTGATAAGACCTTCAAGGCTAATGTACTTGAAGTTAAAGTTCTTGTCCCAAGGACAGCTGACAGGGAATGTCCATTCTTCGTGGGAGGCTGATATGATGCATACTGAATTGTTATTTGTTGTAGTCAGGGGTTTGTGCAGAGAATAATTAGAATCAGGACATGGAGTTTATAGTATTATTTTAGGATGGTCACCCAGAGTTAACACAAGAAAATGCAGGAAATCTATACACATCACTAAAGACATAGAATATTTAGTCAAGGGCTTGAATCCCACAGCAATGTCCCACGAGTCCGGATGATGACCCAGAGCTCATGACAATGCCTCCCATGAGTCCAACTAGAGGTCTAGAGCTCACAGAAAGGACTCATGGCAGTCTCTTTTTTGGATCCGTGCTGGGAAAGCCCAAAGGTCAGCGGTGGAAGCCAGAAAGTCTATGCCAACAGGGTGAAGGAGCTGTGCTGGTAGGTTGAGGGTTCTATGCTGGAGCCGAGAAGTCACACTCACAACAAAGACCAGGGCTGTCCTGAAAAGCCCCACAGCCATCCTCAGCGACACGGAGGCCCCGAGCTCCTCCGAAGTCAAGTACATGGCAGGAAGCCAGCGTGACGAGTTCATCCTGGAGACCAAGCGGCACACGTCTTCCTCTCTGGAGCCAGGAAGCAATGCTTGATGTGAAGACGAGAGCTCCTCCAGGAGAACCAGCGGCTCAAACAGCAACTCGTACAAGAACCCACAACATCTCAACACCTTAATGCTACTAACGTGAACAGCTTCTCCTTCTCCACATCCCCATTTATGCTGGCAACCTTCCTCAGGTGAAACATCTACGCCCAGCGCCATGCTGATGTAATCCAGCTGGCGTTAAGTTGACCACCAGTTTTTAATCCATAACAATGTTCAATCATTGATACCTTAGTGACAATCTGAAAGGAATTTCCACACTCCGCTCTGGTGAATGCTGGGCCACGGATGTTGTACAGTCCCCAGGCACATCCCGAGTCTGCTAACTCACTCTTCTGCCCACGTCAGCCCCCTTTGGCAGCATGTTAGCTCTTGCTGTGCCCCCCCCCCCGGTCCACCTGTGTGCAAGGCCTTTCCTCCCAGCATGCTACTGAGAAAATTAACAATTTGTCCCTATGCTGATTCTACCTTTTGTGATAGTTTAGTGGAGGAGATGCTTCACACCAAGAGTTCTCTCAACAGAACTCAGGCAGATAAGGCTACTTCTTGTGTCAGCGAGGTCCCATCAGTAGAAGAAACCAAAGTTTCCCGGCTCCCTGGGCCCAGGAACAGGGCCAGCAGCAGAACCGTGCAGGCTCTGCAACCTGGCAGGTTGGCCTGAGCGTGGAGGGTAAGTGCAGTGAGATCCCAGAGGTGTTTGCTCTCCTATTTCCTGCTTCTTGAATGGGTCCCTGTAACCTCATGTTCTACTTGAGTCCACAGTACACTGCAGGGGTGCCTGGCAGGAACCCTCTCCATGGCTTGGGAGGGGCACAGGGAAGAAAACAATCAAGCAAGCTGGTGTTGAGTTGAAATATCAGCAATGCTCTCTCCTCCTACACAAAATAAAAGCACACTAATTCCACCTTCCACCTGAGACATGGCTCCTGGCGGTGTGTAGCTGGTCGCTGAACTGTCTCTGAAGGTTGAGTAGGACTGCATGGGGCCAGAAGAAGATCATGGGAGAGAAAGCAGGGATCTGGAAGGACACGGCGTTCTTGAGTGGTGTTGTGGTCGGGTGTCTCCCAGGGTTCGCTCGCTGCTGGTACTAAGAGGCGAGACCTGTGGGAGGGAATGGGACAAGTGACTTACAGAAGGGGTTCAGGGGCGTCCTACACTATTTCCCTACCTTCTGCCGCAGAAGAAAGCCTTAATGCAGCATGCAAGGGGAGCACAGGCTTACCAGATTCAAACCTGGGAGCACCTTGATCTGCGACCTGCCAGTCTCCAGGATTCAGGGAAATAAATTTCTAGTATTTATAAATTACCCATCCTGAGGTGTTTGTGGCTTCCAACACGAATGGATGGAGGCAGGACCTGAGAAATCCTGCAGGACTCAGATCCCATCTTAGCAGAAAGCAAAGGGTACATGGAGTGAAATCCTCACTCAGCTAAGTTGCTAAGAAGACCCACATCCGGGGAAGGCTGCCAATAGGAAATCCCAGAATAAGCAGCGGGAACAGATCTGTGCTCTGTGAGCACTTCCTTAGTTCCAAATCATTTTCCTCCCTCCTCCTCGTCCAAGAGACCATCTCTGGCTCCTACACGTAGCAGACTTCTGAGAGCATCTGCTTTTCTCAAGGGATGTGTTTACTAAACGTGATTTGGTAGATACTGGTTGATTTTGGATAACTTACTTTTCTGCTAAGACTTAGATTTATACTTTATCTTCTGTTGAGCTCTAGGAGTTGAGTTTGTTGTTAAAAATAGGTCTAAGTCATTAGGGTTAAAGTAGAAAAAAATGAGGCCCCTTTAACATTTCTAACAAAGCACATGTGTTCAAACAAGGTAATATATCATCTCTTTAAGGCATCCCATAAAAAATGGCAATTTTCTAGGAAACCTTATTGATGTTGCTGTTAGTAGCATAAATACCAAGAAAAACATAAAAGGTCAGCCAACTACTTCCTTATATCTTTTTCTCAAAAAACCTAGAATACCGTTTACGTAAGTTAAAATTTTAAATTTAGCACAATATTCCACCTGTCAGATGTTGACATCTGTAGTTGTCCAAGAAAAGAGATCTTAAGAGATTTGAAATGAATGCCACAATATAAATTTTACTAGAGAGCTTGAGCTGAAATATTAATTTCTGCTGTTGGAGCATGAATTGGTGAAAAGGCCACATTTGGCACATTGAATTAAAGATGGATGCAATGTCCTTTTTCAGCACTTGTTCCACCTGCTTGATTTTCTTAATACACAACTGATCGACTCTCAGTTTTCCACCCTAGAAGCTGGGAATAGCAGCTTCAGCCAATGAGGCCCACCGTGGAGAGAAGAGTGACCAGGTTCAACAGAAAAGATGATGAAACCTGGACTCTCATTTTAGCATGAAGGTGATATAAAGAAATGCTTAGAGAAATAAAAGGAAAGGCAGTGTATTGGTAGCCAACTGCACAAAGGCAGTTAAAGGTGTTTCTCCAACTTTAAGGAAAAGGATACTTTGTAGAACGGAGCATCGATGTGAAGGAAAGTGAAAGAGAGGTAGCAGTAAATCAGGATTTAAAAATTTCAGGTCAGATTTATCCTTTCAGAAATCCCAAAGAGCTTTCATCTATACAAAGCGTAGTTATTGATATATTTAACCCATTAGAAATTAAAACTGGAAATTCATACAGATCACATATTCCATACATATTAAAATAAGAATGACCCCAAATATGTGAGTAAAACATGATATATGTTAAAAAACAAACTATCTTTCCAAATTAAAAAAAGTCTTAATATAAAGTATCACAGTTTCATATTCTTGCAAATTTCATCACTCTGACTTAAAACAGTTAGATTCTCCAGATGTTTTTACATCCATTCTATAATAAAAATGCAAATATGTTTATGATAGAATGAGACTAATAGGATAGATTTTTGGAACTATTCTGAAAAAAGTTTCAAACTCATGCGTGACCTAGAAGAGTTTAAGGATTTCAAGTATCACAATTTGAAAAGAAATGGTTCAGAACAAAAATAATAATGTACTTTCGAGTTTAAAGCACATGTATAAAGACAAAATAGCAAGTAGCATGTGAATGAAAAAGTGGAAGTTTACTTTTACAAGGTTAAAGAATTATAATACAATTTAAATCTTAACCATTACAAATCAAAATTGTATACTAACACCCTAAAGTAACCATAGAACGAAACAAGGACATTTGCAGCTAGTCAGCCAGGAGAGGAGATAAAATTGAGAACATGCAGTTAATCACTTCTTTCCCATCAAGGTAGAAAGAAACAGTAAATAGATGAGGTAAACAGTAAGTAAATGTTAGGAAGGAAAATTAGATTCTAAAACAGTAGAGATTACATTGTGGAAACTATCTGAAAGGTCCAGTTCAAACCTCAAACGACAATTCAAAATTTTTGCTTAAAATGTAGCATGCTAAAAATATACGTGGAGAACAAGGCACATGCTTTAAACTGAAAAGCACAGCAAAACTATCAAAAGTCCTCCCACTGCAAATGCTAACCATAACACGCTGCAGAAGATTCATACTAGTGAATCAAATGGCCTCAAGACAAGAAATAAAGACATTAAGTAGTGATAACATGAATAAGTCAAGAAGAATTAACAGCAGTCCCTCTGTCTATGTAGGTGTAGAACTATTAGGAGCTTCCAATACATGAAAGAAGAATTAAGACTAACAAAGGAAACAGTGCTGCAATCACCTTGGAGGATTTTCACACTTGCATCTCATGTCAGAGCACACTAGACAAGAAAGAAGAAAAAAAGGACACAGTACTCTTGAAAACCCAGTTGGACCATCAATCGCCTTGACGTCACAGACGTTTATAAAACACTTCATCTTCAAAGTGCACACTCTTTAAGGTGCAGAAATAAACACAGCACGCCTTTTATGTTACATTTTCTTACTCGTACTACACAAAAACAAAAATATACACATTAATGGAGTGCCCTGTGATGTTCCAAGGCATATGTGCATTGTGTAATATTTAATTCAGGAGAAATATGAAATAGCCAGGGGTATAGCTCGGGGCCACAGCACCTGCCTGGCAAGCATGAGGTCATGAATTCAATTCCGAGTACCAAAAAAAAATAAAAAAGTCAGGTTAAATGTATGCTTCTCCTCACGGTGAAAACATTCAAACTCCTAGTTCTTTGAAGCATAAAGTACATTGCTGTCATCTAAGGTCACTGCACTGGACAACAGCACATCAGAATTTCTTATGCTTAGGACCTACTGATCGTGGCTCCACAGTCCTGGGCCCCTGGAAGCCACATTCTCCTTTCGACTTCCATGAGATTAAATTCAAATTCCACATAAGAGTGAGATCATATAGTAGCAATATTTCTTATTACACTTCACATAAAGTTCAATCTACTTTGTCCCAAATGATAGTATCCTCTCTTTTTATGGGTGAGTAGTTCGCAGTGTGTGCATTTTCTTTCTCCTTTCATTGACTGATCACGTACCCCGGCTCTCATGAATAGAGCAGCAGTGAACACAGGACTGCAGGGGTCCCTTCAATGAGAGGACTTCCCGCTTTGAATAGAAACCCAGGAGCGGGGTTGCTGGACATAACACATATTTTAGTTAGTTTAAAAGATTATGATATACAATGGAGAACTGCTCTACTGTCAAGAAAAATCAAGTTGAAGGGTTCATAGGTAAATAGATGCCACTTGAGACCATAATATTAAGTAAAGTAAGTCAACAATACAAAAGCGTAAATATCACACAGTTTCTCTTATAGAAGAAAAAATATACAAATATATTTATGGAGAGAGAAAAAGAGCAAACAGAAGAGAAGGCAGACAATGACAGGTTGGGAGATGCTCTTGCAGATCTTTTTTCTAGTGGACAGGGGAACGTGAAAGCGAGGGGGAGCAGGAAAAGAGAGAACAGGGATGGAAAAAACCGAAGGGGAAATGATGAAAATGGGCTTTTGCAAAGGGCAAGGGGACCAAGAGTTAGAAGGGCAGGGAGTGAAGGAGAGAGAGAAAATGCGGCATGTGCCGGTACCGGCTCCCCACGATAAACACAGTCATTCCCAACAGCACGTATGTACTAATAGAAGTATGAATAAATAAAACTACATTATATTATACAACAACATTTCCTGAGGACAACAGTATTAAATTGAAACCAAGAAAAATATCTCAAAGTCCTCCCCACAGTGGGAAACTACATGACCAACTCCAAACTACACGTGGGTCAAAGAAGAAATTTCAAGAAACATTGTAAATAGTTCAATAAGGGATAAATAAAAATAACATGTATCAACCATCTGGAATGTGACTAAAGCAGAACTTAGAATAAAAGCACACATTTATCTGTTTCTGTGAGGGAGACATAAAAAAGTCAAAACAATGACCTAAGTTTTCTCCTTAATATCTTTAAAAACAAAGAGAAAAGTGAATGCCAAGTAAGTGGAAAGAAGAAAACCAGAAATACAAGGACAGAAACAACAACTATAGAAACAAAGACCAAAATAAAAATAAATGAAGCCCGAACTGGCAGTAAAAACAGAGCCAGGAAACGGCCACTCCATTCTAACAACGAGTGAATAGCAGAGCAAAGTTGAAGGCCAGCAGCTCTTCTTAGCTCCATCAGACAGGCGAGGCTGCAGGGGCGTTGCTGGGCTGGTGCTGGGCCAGAAGGACCCCATGGGCTTAACTGGGAGGTTGCTGGACACTCCAAGTGAACACGCCTGGAGGATAAGAGGCCCTGAAGGACACAGTCACTCGTGGGTCCCACGCTTCATAAAGTTGCTTCCAAGAGCTCTTCCGCTTTCTCAGAGTGAAGACTGGGGTCCCCCAGGCCTCCAGCAGAGGAAGAAGACTGGAACCATCCTTAAACAGTCCAAGTTGTTGCTTTTCAAGAGAAATGATTTCAGCAGAGCTGAATCCAATGGGATTTGGTCGGTGACTGACTGACCCGGGGTGGGAGGCAGGGGACCACTCAGCTAGTACCCTCCAGGTGCCAGTTTGCTTCCTGACACTAGTTCAGTGTTAGCTCAGTCGCATCCCTAATTTCACTTTTGACCTCACGTCATTTAAGTTAATCAGACTCCATCCATCTCTGTTGTGTGTGGTTAGTTTCAGAGTGAAAATGACGTAGCTTGGGCTTTAATGGGATATAAAGGCAGGCTTCTCCGGCCCAAGATGAAATTCCTTCTCATTCTCCCAGGGAGGTGCTGGGAGCAGCCTCCCCCATAGCCTCCCATAACACCTCCAGGAATGAGGTGTCCTGGAGTCTCAGGTCCCAGCAGTTCCCATCCTCAGGGACCCAGCCCTGAGAGGACCTGGAGTGGAGACCAGAAAGCCTGGTGAGAGACAGAGAACCTGGGTCCCCATAACTCTATGGAAGAGTGCCAAGGCCAGCAGCACTGAGGACCACCAGGGTATGGGTCCTGGGGACCCCTTACTGTTCAAAACATGCTGGGGTCACTGATTGGAAGGTTTCATGGGAGAGCAGATCAACTGTTTCTAATTAAGTGAAGAAGTGCCCAGTGAACTGAGTCCAGGAAGCAAATCTAGAGTTTCCTATCTGGAGAGTAAATCACTTTAGTTAAAACCAGATTAGTTATTTCCCTTTCTATAATTGGGCTCATCACCAGTTTTAACACTGACATTGGTAAAATAAATAAATAAAGCAGTATCCCATGGGACTCAGCAAATGCATAAATGATTGGCAATGCCCACACGAAGTCAGTCATAATTAAATTACCATGCTTCCAGCTTGGTGTGCTTCATTATAAGGAAGGGAACTTTCAGATGATTTTGAATTGATGCTAAAATAACAAACCAATCTCCGGTTCCTCCCCTTGAAGCATTATTAAGAATCAGCCCACTGTGGTGATTTAAAATCCATTCCATTTGGAACTCAGCTCCAGGAATGCCACTGCAGAAGGGGAGGAAAATGAAATGGCTTGGTATGCTTACAGCCCTCTTTCCGACTGCACACCAGCACAGTTCCTAGAGGAATATCTTTACAATCAGACATGGTAATGTGTTCAGTCTGTTCTGAGCAGGATTTCAAGAGGCAGAGGAATACACAGCTTCTAAAAACACACAGGAAAGCTCTCCACCTATGGAAGAAGCACCAGTTAAAATGTAGTTTTGTGAGCCTGTATGAAACAGTTGACTCTAGACAGAAAATCGAATGCTCCCTCCCAGGATTTGTGACCTCAGCAGGCGATGCCAAGCAGCGTGGCCAGTTGGTGACCACATCATTCCCAGAAGCAAGGATGTTGTTCCCACTTCTCTTCCCACGTGGTGACTTCCGGTTCATCCAACCTACCACAACGCCCATCCTGATCCCCAGCCCTGACCTGCAGGCCTTTCTCTGAGAGGATTCCAGGAAATTCCATCTTAAAAAAGACGGCAAGCATCCCATCCTTCCACTAGTGATGAGAACTGTGGATCCCACTGGAGTTCAGCCTCCTCCCTCCTCCACACTCTCAGAGAGCATCACGGTCCTGCCGGGGACCGAGGGCTCCCACATTTCCCATACAGCAATGGGAGGGAAGAGTCCGAGGGCTCCCCCATTTTCCCATACAGCAATGGGAAGGAAAGTGGGGGGAAGGCATGTGACAACTGTGTCCAAGGAGAATCGTGGCAAGGAGAGTTGATGCTTCTGTATCCAACTGGGAAAGACACTCACTCACTCACAACATTCTCACTGTGCCCTGTGTTTGTGACATCTCCCCTAAGCGTTTTAAGAGTGCCTGAGAATGTAGCACTGAGATTCGAAGCTAAGGCTCTGGAGTCAGCCAGATTAGAGCTTGAATTTAAACTCTTGCTCTTGCTAATGGTACATCCTTAACCAGCAGATCTGACTCTCGGTTCTCTAAAACATGTAGGTGCTGAGGGTATGGCAGAATACAGACACACGCGAAGCCGAGGGGTCTGCACCCGGCACTGCAAATAAGGAAATGTTGTCTAATGTTCCTGTCATGGGGAGGATGAGAACTGCTGGAGGCAGCAGCTGGCCCACTGGTGTGCACCATACACAGGCTCCCCCTCATCCTCACCCCATCCTCCTTCTTCTCCCATCTTGCCCCACACAAGTGCCTGGGGCACTGAAGTCAGACCACTTTTCCTCAGAGTGGCACGGTGGCAGCTGGACAGGTTTGCTTTACAATTTGGTCTTGCCAACTTCCGACAGAGTGACAGCTCAAGCATAAATGGAGTTCTAAACATGGGTCTTGCCAGTGAGTGCACATCTGAACCTCAGTCTCTTTTCCTGTGTGAAGGGGTACGATGGACCTGCCCATAAATTGTGAGTCTAATTCAACAGCATCTACCTAACCCCATGACACACACACAGCCCCTGTGCAATTTTTGTTCCCTGTTACTTTTCCTCTTTTCCCTTCCAATTCTTCAAAAAGGTAATGTCCCCTTAACCAGCATCCAACTTGCATGCGGCTCAGTAGTGCTGCTACAGTAAACAACTGTAGACCGTGTGGCTGTGGACAGGTGTCAGCACCTCATCCTTCTGGGGACTGTGAGTCCAAGATGAGGAGGACGGCAGCTAGGTGGGGTCCAGCAAAGGTGTCTTCCCAGGCTGCAGTCTAGCTGCAGGAAGCAGAGGGAGCCAGCTCTCTGAGGTCCCCTTTCCTGAGCTGCTCATCCCCCTCTTCCTGGTCACCTCCCAAGGAGCCCACTTACTAGTAGGCCACATTAAAGGTTCTAATTTAACATAGTAACTTGAGGAGGACAAAAATATTCAAACTGTCGTAGCTGGGTTCCAATTTAACCTTTCACCTCATCTTCTTCCTTCCTCTGTGGAACCATTATCTCTGCCCATTACTGCCACCCCACCAGCAGCTCTGCCATGGCTACTCTCCCTCCCGGGCAGGCTGTCCCTCCTTCGCTCCGCCCCAGACCCTGGCTGCTTCCTGAAGGTCCCTCTGTGCCCGCGCACACAGGCCCCACTTTAGTGCCCAGCGCTGGCTGTCGGGACCTCGCTTCCCAGAGTCTGCCTGGCTGTGCCCGCTGCCCACCTGGGTGCTCAGCCCCAGGAGTCTGATTTTCCACCAACCAGACCCTGGGTTCCTGCAGGCAGGAGGCTTGGGAGAACTCTTTCTCACACAGGGCCACGGAAGCTTAGTGCGCCTCTCTGCCCCTTGATTTTTCCACTACCCATCTATTCTCCAGTTAGTGCCAGGGCAAATTTGTTCCTTTTCTCTCCGAGAAAATGAGATGTGGTTAAAATGCGCACTGAACGCTTAAAATTTTAAAAATACACATGACGGTAAAGGACACGCTGCTGTGAATGTCCTCACATTCCCTCCCTGAGTTTGAACACAGTCGTCCCTCTTCTTGCTACTTTCTGGGAGGCTTCACTCAGGAGCGCCCTTAGCTTCGCCACCTTGGTTGCCTCCATGTCCTAAATCAATTCAATACGTTTTACTTTCCTGGTCATTTTGATTTTGGGGAAGAGTTAGAAGTTAGACCATGCCTGAGCTGAGGAGTGGCTCTCAAGGTGGAGGAGGATAAGGCGTCGTGCTTTTAGGAGCTACCTTTCTGAGAATATCACCCCGCAGAACATTCGTTTTCATTTTTTTTTTTTTATCACAAAAACACTTGAGGAAGAGGACTTCCAGAACTGCATCAGAAAGTGGCACCAACGGTGGGATAAATGTGTTCTCACCAAGGCGTTTTGAGGTGCTGTAGAGTGAAGAGGGGTTAATGAAAAATACCCTTTACCATAATAATTTCTCCTTTAAATACACTCCATGTTTGACTTGCCTATTTATTTTGATGACTGACCAAGACATTATTTTTTATACAGGGCATCACTGGAAAAGAAGCTTTTAAAATTGGGATAATTATATTTATGAACCACACCACTGACATTCTCAAATCAAAATTATGAATTCTCTTCCATTTTTATTATTTTCAAAACATAAATCATCCCATAAACAAACCAGAGAAATGGATGGTTTCAGCGTTTCCTGCCATTTAGGAGTGATTTGCTCCTCTGTGATGCTCAGCCCATGACAAATCCCAGTCCCGCCACAGGATGCTCCTGTGGGTGTAAAAGAGGGCGAGTCCCCTTACCACACCCTGGGGTGCAGGGGGACACAGTGCAGGGGTTCTTCCCTTCCATTTACTCAGCCTCTGCTTGGGAGAAAGGAGAGTAAAGGATAGGTCAGCATTGAAAAATTTTTAAATGTGGCTTTGGGTATTCACAGATGATAAAATGAAATAAGTGAACCGTGACACTTGTCTCCCATGCTCTGTCCATCCCCTGGATGCGTGGCAGCCCCCTGGCTCCAGCTGCAGTCCAGGTTGACCCCACGAGCCTTTGTTAGAAGGGGAGCTTTGCAGACAGGACGCCTCACCTGCGATGATTTTCCCACTGCGGTCCTCCGGCAGTAGCGCAGGGCAGGCTAATGAGCCACATTCTTTGATGCTGGCAGAAATACACAATCCCGGGTCAGAAACAAAGATTTTCTTTGTTCTCAGGGTTATTACCCACCCCCCGGGATTCTTAGACCTCCCCAGACCCCAGGGAGCAACACAGAAATCCAGGAGGGGGCCACAGGCTCCAGGAGGTGCAGGGCAGGAGGAAGCTGGAGCTATGGACCCCTGGGTTCCTAAGTGCTCACATGGCCAGCCTGAGCCAGAGGAAGTCGGGGTGCAGCAGGAGCCCCTGTGGTACCTGCTTGGCTGCACGTTCAGGCTTTGCAGAACGCGGAGAAAAGGGCCCCGGTGAAGGAGCAGCCAGGGCCTGAGGTTTCCACCCACTCACAGGGCCCACACATTGAGGGGAGGGGAAGGAGAGGGGAAAGGAAGAAGGGAGGGAAGGGGAGGGGAGAGGAAGAGGGGAGGGAAGGGGAGGGGAGAGGAAGAGGGGAGGGAAGGGGCTCCCCCAGGACGCCTCCTCCCCTTTACGCGCCACCCTGAACCTAGGCAACATTTGTGTCCAACGCAACTGCAAGTCTCCACTTCAAGGGCTTTTTGCTACTGCTGGAAAGAAACAAAAGAAGTCGCGGTTTAAGGAGTATAAAACTAAGAAAAATGGAAAGCGAAACGACCCGATTCAAAGGTATTTAATTCGACATTTATCTGAGAGCAATTGAAGTTACTCTCAGTGCTGCGAGAGAACTAATGGGAGAATTCGTTGTTTAGTTATGATTGTCATTCATATAGCGTGACTCTGTGGGCAGAAAATTCTGAGAATCCAAGAATACAATGATTTGCAAGAGCCAAACTGAGAAGTCCTGACTTAGTAAAATGCAGTCGCAGTGCAGTGTTGTCAGATGCCGTGCGGGGAAGATGGTCCACAGACCAACACGACGGTCGCCTCATCAAGTATTGTTATTATCAAATATTTAGAATTAAGTTTTTATTTAATGTATCTCAGCTGCTTACACTGACAGACAGTTCTCATAACAAAGAAAAAATGAAAAATAACTAGACACCATGGTGTAAATATATTGTTAAATGCAGTTTTTTCATAGAGGTGACAATTATAGCTTAAAATGAATTCTAAGTTCAGTACAGTTGGATGAGTGACACTGAGATTTTAAACTTAAATATTAATCTAAAGTACATGACTGTGGTTATGGGAAGCTATACCTCTGGCTACATAACCATAGTCAAAAAATATAAAATACCCTCTCTTGGGATCTGGCAGAAATCCCACTAACTCTGTTGAAGAAAATAAAGCTTTCATGCTGTAATAAAAATGACTCAATAAGGCTGCATGATTAGTGAGTACTCAGCACACGCCAGAACTGTTACAAGGCTACAAACCCACTGAAAGGCAACCTTGCCTGGCAAAAGGAAGTTTGCAGATGTGATCACGAGAAGGAGCTCGAGGTGGAGACATGATCCTGGATTACCCAGGAGGCCCAGGGTCCTCTTAGGAGGCCTTGCAAGAAAAAGGCAAGTTGTCAGGGAGAAGGCATGAGAGGCCTTCCAGGACTCACTATGCTGCAAAAGCATACAAAAAAACACCACGCTCTGAGCTGAACTCAGAGGAACAAAGAGTGGAATGGCAGTGGCTGGGAACTGGAGGAAGTAGAGGAGATATTAACCAGTGCAGAAGTTCAGATAGACAGCAGGAATGAGTTCCAGAGATCTATTGGACAACATGGTAACTATAAATAATAATACATCATAATCTTAAAAATCACTAAGTGTATTATCACTGAAAACATAAGTACATGAGCTACTGCATGTGTTAATTATCTCAACTTTGCCTTTCTACAACATTTATATATTTCAAAACAACATGTTTTCTACTGTAAACGTATACAATTTTTGTTACTTTAAAGAAATGCATTACTTTTGTGTTTTTTTTTTAAAAAAGAGAAGTGCAGCTCGTATGTCCATCAACACATGAATGAATAAAGAAAACATGGTATTTATACATGATACTACTCTGCATAAAGAGAATAAACTTTAGTCATTTGTGGGCAAATGGATACACTTTGAGACCATAATGTTAAGTGAAATAAATCAGACACACAAGCTTAAATAACACATGGTTTCTCTAAAATATAAATCTAATAAAATAAAAAACCAAAATAAAAATAAAGAATAAGAAGCAGGGAGCTAGAGCTCTTTCAGAGGGGACTGAAGATCAGGAGATGGAGGGCTGGATTTCTGGGTCCAGAATCACCAGCTAATGTATTTCTGTTGTTCGTTGCCACTAAGCTTGTGTTGATGTATCATAGCAGCAATAGAAAACAAGTACAGGGTGCACTTACTCAATGTGTTAGACATCTTACTAGCTCCCTACCCATCTTCTTACTTTCTTCTTCATTCCATAAAAGTGTCCTTCAGGAGTCCTGCTTTTCAGCTGCACACAGTTCATCAGCCCCAATTTCTTCTGGAGTATCACCAGAATTTGATCATTTCTGACTATATACAGCACAAGCCCATGACTCAAGCAATGCCATGTCCAGCAAACCGTCAAATAGCAAACGTTCTCTGGCTGGTCTCACACTCTCACATGGATCCTTTGCCATCTATTATTCACAGAAGGAGGGACTCTTGAATCAAACCATGCCCCTTCTTGTGCAGTCCCCTCTCACGTGGCCTGAACCAGTGTCCCCTCTGCTGCCCCTGACCCAGTATGGACCTTCCTGTCTTTGCCAGTCAGACCTGGCCTCCTCCCAACTCCCCATTGCTCCTCTAACCAGGGCACTTTTTGGTTCTGGAACCGACCAGACCCAGGATGGGCTAAATTTTCTATGTCTCGGGATCCCTGTTGTAACCCTAATCCACAGCCCATCGGAACATGACTGCATGTGGAGACAGGGTCTTCAAAGAGGCAAAGGGTTAAAACCAAGCCACTACAGTGGGCTTGCATACAATAAACCCAGATATAAGAGTAGGGAATCTGGGCACAGGCACATTTAGAGTGAAGACATAGGGAAAAGACAGCCTCTCTGGGCCAAAGAGAGAGGCCTCCGAAGATCCAACCACACTGGTGTTTAGATTTTGCACTGACAAAAGAGAAAATCACACTGTTCAAGCAGCCCTGTCTGTGGTACTTTGTTTTGGCAGCCCTAGAAAACTGAAGTGGCCCCATAGCCTTGTTGTGCCTTCCAGGTCATTGCTCAAAACCACTTCCTCTGTGTGGCCTTTCCTGAGCAGGCTTTCAGATCTCCACTCCTAAGGGCTCACATCTGTCTCCCTTGTTTGTGTTTGCAGCAGATTTATTCACAGACCCAGGCCTTGTCGGGGCCAGCCATAGACTGGAGACATCAGCAGAGGCCAGGGTTGCAGACCAGCCTGATAAGGCTGCTACCTACTCCAGTGGTGGGAAAGATGAATTCCTGCAGCTGCTGGTAAGTTCGGAGGCAGAGGAAAGTGGAAGAGAATGACTAAAGCCTAAATAAGGCTGCTCATTATCTCAGAGTGGCATGGGACTGCCCTCCCAAATATGGGCAATAGCAGGCTGGGCAGGCCTCCAGACAGTGTGCCAGCTGCCCAGACAGGACATAAACTTGAAGGAGCAGAAATGAAAATGCACTTCCTGCAGGGGGCGCTCCATCAGTGGGGAGGTTTTGGTGTGGTGAATTGATAAATCCTGGTGTGGAGAGGACAGGGGCAGAACTGAAAGGGTAGCATTCACTGAGTCCTTCCTGAAGACAGGATGAGTCTATTTTTCCTGAGTTCCTTATGGTTACAGGATCTCGGACAGAATCTGCCCTCTTTTCCTTGTATTGTAGATCTCTGTTAATATACCCAGTATCCCGAATGGGGCTGTAGGCTTGTGATGAAAATGTCTTTGTCTCTTGGTGTCTTGTTTTATTTTTAGTAGTTAATATTTTGCCTTTCATGCACACTAAAACCTTAATGGTGAACAAATAAGTGACTGGAATGTGGACTATGGTTAAGAAAATCAGATAGGCTTGCCTTTCTAACACAAGCATGGGTTTCTTGCTCTCCACGGCCCCATGAATTCGCACTGTGGAATAATAAGGCAGCGTCATGGTCAAATGCTGCCCCTGTATCAAAAAACCTGAATGATATGAAAGAGATTTGAAGTCTCACAGGCATGCTGACTGCAGAGCTTGAAACCACAGCTTCAGCATTTCAGCCTAACTCCTGGATTTTTAAAACAACACACTAATTACCCAAGAGCACACCAAATAATATGAATTGTTCATTATTTTTAAAGTAAATCATTAATTTTTGTTCTTGAATACCTCATTTTATCCAATGTTGGCAACAGTGCATTATTGATATGACTGAGCAATTTCCATTACAAGACAAAGTTTACAAAAGCTTCTAATCACACAAGTCAGTTGCAGCTTTGGTGTTTTAAATTCCAACTTTGACAAATACCACTCATTACATTGCAATGAAAACAATGTGAGTTAAAAGATTAAAAGAAATATTTTCTCATCCAATTAGGGGAAGCTGGTTGCTGGAATCATGAATCATCAGGCATCATTTCAGGACAAAATGATATAAGAAAACAACCTAATTGAAATTCATGGCCTTATTATTCCACTGGCCACATAATTTGGAAAAGGAAGAATATTCACTGCTATTGATAGGAAAGGAGCTCTGTTTCTCTAACAGACCTGTTAGCATCAATACGATTCTCCAGGAAAGAGTCTTCTAATGTCCTTGGAAGCTTCTCTATGTCTCTTTCAGCACTTCTGTGCACACGTGTCTGGAGTTGCACCAGTCTGCAGTCTCTGTGCATCTACACCATGCCTCCCACATGACACAGCAGCCCCTCAAGGTGGGTGCCGGTTCCCACATGATGTGGACCTTCCTGGAACCAGTAACACTCTTTGTGGTTTTCTGTCATATTCCTCAGAATCTCCCCTGCTACATCACTAAAGCAAAGGTATTTAATCATCTCAGTCTTGAGTGCAAGATAAGAACTGTCACAGGCCTTCAATATTATTGCACATTGGAAAGAAAATGACCCAAATTTAGAGAATCTAATTTAAACATGATTTAAAATTTTAAAGACTGATGATTGTAGTTGAAGACAGAAAAGGTATTTCTTAATAATGCCATGAGGTGCCCTCAATTAAATCAATTCATAAAGATGTTATTTGGAAAAAAGCAAAATGATAGAATCCCTGAATGAACAGTTTAAGAGACAAACAAAATGCATTAAGCAGATTCAAACAGATATATAAGAAATCAAAAACTCTATTGAAAGTTGCAAAAACTGCCTCAATGAAAATGAAGATAGAATCTCAGACCTCAAAGATAAGATTGCAGCTAGTGAACAGGAAAGGAAAGATCTTGTAAAAATAACAAGAAATCAGGAAATAACAATTGAACAGCTGCAAGATGATGCAAAGAAAAAAACATAAGATTAATAGGGATAAAAGAAAAAGAAGGGGACAACACAAATGATATCAAAAGGCTATTTACAGAAGTAATAGCTGAAAACTTCCCAACATGAGTATGGAAACTGACATACAAATTAGTGAACATATAGAACTCCAAATACCCATAATCAAAACAAAACTACACCCAGACATATAATAATCACCATCCCAGAAATCCAACATAAGAACAGAATGTTAAAAGCTGTTAGAGAAAAGACAGATCACCTATAAAGGAAAACCTATCAGAATCACAGCAGACTTCTCCACACAAACAATGAAGTCAAGAAGACCATGGAGTGAAGTATTTCAGATCCTAAAGGAAAACGACTTCTAACCCAGACTGATGTACCCTGAAAAACTGTCCTTTAAAATGGATGGAGAAATAAGATACTTCCATGACAAAGAACAGGTGAAGAACATCATAATCACCAAACCAACCCTACAAAGAATACTGAAAGACATTCTAGATACACATAGGAAAAAACCACTAAGCAAGACAGACAATTAAACAGAATGGAAAGTTAAGATACAACATCAGAAAGATAACATGTCAACAATAAACCAATTTATGACAGTTATAACCATTAATATAAATGGCCTCAATTTACCAATTAAAAGAAACAGACTGGCAGAATGGATCAAGAAACAACATCCAACCATATACTGTCTACAAGAAACCCATCTAACCCAAAAGGAAACTCATAGACTGAAGGTCAAAGGATGTAAAACAATACTCCATGCAACAGGAACTCAAAATAAAGTGGGGGTAGCTATTCTGTTTGCAGACCATGTGAACTTCAAACCAAGAATGGTCTGAAGAGATAAAGAAGGTCAATACATACTAGTTAGGGGAAAACTGCAAGAAGAAGAGATAACAATCTTAAATATATATGCACCAAATTCCACAGCACCCAACTACACAAAGCAAATATTAACAGAAATGAAAAATCAAATAGGCAATAACACAATTATAACAGGAAACTTTAACACAACATTGACACAAAGGGATAGATCAACTGGACAGAAAATGAGCAAAGAAATTACAGAACTGAATCACACCTGTGAACAAATGGATTTGATAGATGTCTACAGAGTGTTCCATCCAACAACATCAGAATATACATTCTTCTCAGCAGTACATAGGACATTCTCTAAAATAGACCATATACTAACCCACATAACATATTTAAGTAAATGCAAAAGAATTGAAATTATCTCATTCATGTTATCAGATCATAGAGCCATGAAACTGGAAATTAATGATAAAAGTAATTGCAAAAACACCACAAACACATGGAAATTAAATAATACACTTTTGACCAATCAGTGGGTCACAGAGGAAATTAAAGAAGAAATTAAACAATATCTACAAGCAAACAAAAATACAAATACAACTTAACAGAACCTGTGGGATGCAATGAAAGTGGTCCTCAGAGGAAAATTTATTGCACTGAGTTCCCACATTAGGAAAACAGAACAAACACAAATAAGCAACCTGATATTACACCTCAAACAGCTAGAAAAAGAAGAGCAAGTCAAGCCCAAAGCCAAAAGAAGGGAGGAAATTATAAAGATCAGAGAAAAAATTAATGTAATAGAGACTAAGAAAACAATACAAAGAATCAATGAATCAAAGAGTTGGTTCTTTGAAAGAATAAATAAAATTGACAAGCCCCTAGCCAACCTAATTTAAAAAAGGAAAGAAAAGACTCAAATTCACACAACACAGAATGAAAAAGTTGAAATCACTTCAGACCCTGTAGAAATACAGAAGATCATCAACAACTATTTCAAAAACCTCTACTCTCGTAGGTTCGATAACACAGAAGAAATGGACAGGTTCCTAGAAACATACAAACCACCAAAGCTGGATCAAGAAGATGTAAAACTGCTAAACAAACCAATTTCTATTAATGAAATTGAAAATGTAATCAAGACCCTACCAACAAAGAAAAGCCCAGGCCCAGATGGATTCGCTGCAGAATTCTACAACAAATACAAAGAAGGCTTAATGCCGACACTCCTCAAACTCTTCAATGAAATTGAAAGGGAAGCAATTCTCCCTAAGTCATTCCTGGAAGCGAATATCACTCTAGTACCAAAACCTGAGAAAGACCCAACTAAAAGAGAACTACAGGCCAATCTCCCTAATGAACATAGATGCAAAAATTCTCAATAAAATATTGGCAAACAGGATGCAGCAAATCATCAAGATTATACACCATGACCAAGTGGGATTCATCCCAGGCATGCAGGGATGGTTCAACATATGTAAATCAATAAATGTAATCCACCATATCAATAGAGGCAAAAGTAAGAATCAGATGATCATTTCTATAGATGGAGAAAAAGCTTTTGATAAAATCCAACACACATTCATGATAAGAACCTTACAGAGAATTGGAATAGATGGTCTTTACTCAGTATGATAAAGGCCATCTATGACAAACCAACAGCCAGTGTCATAGTAAGTGACCAAAAACTGACAGCCTTTACCTTGAAATCAGGCACAAGACAAGGATGTCCCTTATCACCACTTCTATTCAACATAGTACTGGAAATACTAGCCAGAGCAATTAGACAAGAGAGAGAAATAAAAGGAGTAAAGATAGGAAAAGAAGAAGTTAAATTATCATTATTTGCAGATGACATGATACTCTACATAGAAGACCCCCAAACCTCTGTTGAAAGACTCCTAGATATAATGAATAAATTCAGCAATGTAGCTGGATACAAAGTCAATACTCAAAAATCAATAGCATTCTTATACACTGACAACAAAATCACTGAGAGAGAAATAAGAGAAGCCACATCCTTCACACTAGCACCCCAAAAAATGAAATACTTAGGAATTAATCTAACAAAAGATGTAAAAGAGTTGTACTGGGAAAATTATAATACCCTGAAAAAAGAAATCAAAGAGGACCTCAGAAAATGGAAAGACATCCCTTGTTCATGGATAGGAAGAATAAATATTGTGAAAATGGCCATTCTCCCAAAATTGTTATACATATTCAATGCAATCCCAATGAAAATACCACTAACATACCTCGTAGATGTAGAGAAATCACTTCTAAAATTCATGTGGAACCAGAAGAGACCTAGAATAGCAAAGGCAATTCTAAGCAGCAAAGCCAAGGCAGGAAGCATCACAATCCCTGACTTGAAGTTATACTACAAAGCTACCATAATAAAATCAACATGGTATTGGAATAAAAACAGACCTGAAGATCAATGGAATAGACTAGAAGATACAACTATGAACATATTCAACCACCTTATCTTTGATAAAAGGGTCAAGCATGTTTACTGAAAGAACAATAGTCTCTTTAATAAATGGTGCTGGAAAAAATTGGCTTTCCATATGCTGAAAACTAAAATTAGACCCATGCCTATCACCATGTACTAAACTAAAATCTAAATGGATCAAAGATCTAAACATTAAACCAGAAACACTAAATCTGTTGGAAGACAAAATAGGTAAAAATCTTGAAGATATAGGGGTTGATAGAGAATTCATGAACAAGAACCAAACTGCACAGGAAATACTTTCCAGAATCAATAAATGGGATCACCTCTTATTAAAGAGTTTCTGCATGTCCAAAGAAATCTCCAGCAGAGTGAAAAGAAAACCAACAAACTGGGAAAAAATCTTAGTGAACTGTCCCTCAGACAAAGAACTTCTGTTTACATCTTGTAAAGAATTTAAAATATCAGAACCGCAAAATTCAAAGACCCAATCCAAAAATGGGCATCCGAGATGAATACACAGTTCTCAGATGAAGAAATATGAATGGCAAATAAATACATGAAAAAATGTTCATCATCATTGGTCATTAGAGAAATGCAAATTAAAACCACTCCAGAAAGAATGGCCAGGATCAACAAAACTACTAACAATAAATGCTGGAGAGGCTGTGGTGGAAAAGGAACTCTTCTGCACTGTTGGTGGGAGTGTAGACTGGTGCAACCACTTTGGAGGTCAATCTGGAGATTCCTCAAAAAGCTGGGGTTGGAGGTCCCATTTGACCCAGCTATTCCACTCTTAGATATATTCCCAGAAGATCTGAAAACATCTTATCACAGTGATATATGCACACCTATGTTTATAGCAGCACAATTTGTAATAGCCAGGAATAGGAAACAAACCTAAGTGCCCATCAACCGAGGAATGAATAAAAAAAATTGTAGTACTTTTATACAATGGAGTACTACTCAGCTATAAAGAATTATCACATTGAGATATTTATAAATAAATGGATGCAACTTGAATCTATACTCATAAGTGAAATAAATCAAACTCACATGTATAAATACCATATAGTCTCCCTAGTGTAAGAAATGGTAAAAGTACAGAAGATTTTATGGTAATCATGGTTCACCATTATATTGCTTTGAAGTCTTACATTTTCATTCATTGGTTGGAATGATTTTATTCTGTTTTGTTTGATCTTAATATATGTGATAGTATGAATAGTTACTTTGAATGAAAGACAATATGGCAGCAGCCATTGTTGATTTAATATCATCTTGCTCTGAAGTCCTACCATGCTCTTGTTTTTCTATTGCCATTGGTTCTATCACATTGTGTCTTGCTGGATTTTAATATGTACAATAGTATAAAAAATTTTTATGGAAAATGAGATAATATAGCAGCCAATGTTCATCTTCAGTTATTTGGTTCAGAATGCCTTGCAGTACTTTCATTATCTTGAATGGTTTTATTCTATTTCGTTATGTTTGACATTGTTGTGTGTAAAGCTAAGCTCAACTATTTCAAAGAAAGAGACATTATGATAGCTACTGTTAATATCCAATTGTATTGTTGTGAAGTCCTGTGTTGCTTACATTGTTCTGTCCTGATCTGCTTAGATCTGTCCTCTTTTGTTTTATTCTCTTTAAAATAAAAAAGATGTTATTTTATTGAATCAACACATTCAGTGTGATAAAACCTATATTGAGTAGCCCCAATGCTGAAGAAAGGTGGATACTGGCCTGGAACCTCCATCGTGGGTCTGCCCTGCCACTGGGAATGGAGTGGAAGCCTGCATCTGGCATAAGCTGCCTGGAACCTCCCCTGTGAGCCTGCCCTGCCACCGGGAACTTAGCTGAAGCCTACATCAGACATAAGCTGCCTGGAACCTCCACTGTGGGCCTGCCCTGCCACCAGGAACATGGAGGAAGCCCACTGTAGGAATAAGCTGCTTGGAACCTCCCATGTGGGTGCACCCTGACACCTTCCCCAGACTGAAAACTGCCCTGGACTGCTTCTGCTAGGCCCGCCCTCCCACCTGGAACATCTGAAGACCTCAGCAGGCTCCAGTTAGTGAAAAAATTTGGAACTTTGTACCCAGGAGGTGAACCTTGGACTACAGTAGATTAATTGTATCAGTGTGGTGAGTATGCCCCTAAAATAGAGGTGTACAATGGATAAATAGGGCCAGTAGTAAAACCCCCTACAACTAACTGTAAGACTTTGATGAGTCTGGAAAGAGTGTGTGTGATCCCCTCCTACACATAGAAAACATCAGGCAGAATGAAAATGACAAAACAAAAAAGCAAAATGCAGTCTCAAACATATAGTTCACCAGAAGCAAATATAGGAGATATTGAAATAGAAGACCCCAAAAGTAACACACCAGGAATCTCTGAAAAAGATAGCGAGTGAAATAAAAAAAAAAAAAAACTCCACCAGACTATAGAGGAAATCAAATTAGAAGTAGTCTCCCATGTAAAGATAAAAATAACAAATTTAGTAAAGGAGTTGTTGAATGCAGCTAAAAAAGAAATAGAGAAAAAAGTACATGAGCATGGGAAACTGATTGAAACTTTGAATGAACAATATAGAAAACAAGCAGAGTTCATGAAACAAACTCAAAGAGACATCCAAGAAAGAAAAAATTCTCTTAAAAGCATGCAAAACTGCTTAAAGGAAGCTGAGGATAGGATTTCAGACCTTGAGGACAGGATCACAATTAGTGATCAGGAAAGTATAGAATTTTTAAAAATAACAAAGCAGCAAGAAATGACAATCCAGAAGCTTCATGATGATGCCAAGAGCAACAATATAAGAATAATGGGCATTAGCGAAGATACAGGAGTCCAGGCAAATGACATACGTAAAGTATTTACAGATATAATAGCAGAAAATTTCCCAAACATGGGGAAAGAATCTGATATGCAGATAAGTGAGGCATATAGAACACCAAACAGTCAAAATCAGCATAAATCCACACCCAGACACATAATAATTAAGATCTTAGACATACAGCATAAAAACAGAATACTAAAAGCTGTTAGAGAAAAGACACAACTCACCTATCAAGGAAAGCCCATTAGAATCACGGCAGACTTCTCAGCACAAACCCTCAAGTCAAGAAGAGCTTGGAGTGAGGTATTCCAAGCCCTGAAAGAAACCAACCTTCAACCCAGACTGATGTACCAAGCAAAACTTTCATTCAAATTTAATGAAGAAAAAAGATACTTCCATGACAAAGAACAACTGAAGAAATTCATGTCCACCAAGCCAACCCTAGAAAGAGTACTGAAAGACATACTAGACAGAGATAAAAATGACCACAATCCCCAAAACAACAACAGAAAGCAACCACCAGGTAGGATAAGCAATTAAATAAGGGGAAAAGCAGAAAGAAACAACTGGAACATAACATGGCAAAGTTGAGCCAGTACATATCAGTGATATCCATAAATATAAATGTCCTCAATTCACCTATAAAAAGAAATAGATTGACAGAATGGATCAAGAAACAGGATCCCACAATATGCTGTATACAAGAAACACATCTGACCCAAAAGGAAACTCATAAAAGTCAAAGGATGGAAAACAGTATTCCATGCAACAGGAACCCAGAAAAAAGCAGGGGTAGCTATTCTATTTGCAGACAATGTGAACTTCAAACCTAAAATGATTACAAGAGATAGTGAAGGTCACTACATACCTGTTAGAGGAAAAATTCAAGAGGAATAACTAACAATTATATATGCACCAAATACAGGAGCACCCAACTACATAAGACAGATACTAATGGACATGAAAAACCAAATACACAGGAACACAATTATAACAGGAGATCTTAACAGCCCATTGTCACACAGAGATAGATCAACTAGACAAAAATCAGCAAAGAAATAATAGAACTGAATCATACCTGTGAGCAATTGGACTTAGTAGACGTTTACAGAGTGTTCCAACCAACCACATCAGAATACATATTCTCCTCAGCTGCACATGGGACAGTCTCCAAAACAGATCATATATTATCCCATAAAACATTCTTAAGTAAATGCAAAGGTATTGAAATCATACCATCTATAATATCTGACCATAGTGCACTGAAATTGGAAATTAATGGCAAAAAAATTGTAAAACCTGCATAAATACATGGAAATTAAATAACAGCCTTTTGAACAACCAGTGGGCTACAGATGAAATTAAAGAAGAAATAAAGTAATACCTACAATTCAATGAAAATATAGAAACAACATACTGTAATCTGTAGGATGCAATGAAAGCAGTCTTAAGAGGGAAATATATAGCAATAAATTGTCATATCAGGAAAACAGAATGAGCACAAGTATATAACCTAATGCTTCATCTCCAGCTTCTATAAAAGAAGAGCAAGCTAAACCCAAAGCTCATAGAAGACAGGAAATTGTAAAGATTAGAGCAGAAATCAATGCAATTGAAACTAAAAAAAAAATGCAAAGAATTAATGAATCAAAAAGCTGTTTTTTTGAGAGAATAAAATAATTGACAAACCCCTAGCTAACCTTATCAAAAGAAAGAAAGAAAAAACCCAAATTCATGCAATAAGAACTGAAAAGGGGGAAATTACTACAGATCCCATGGAAATTCAAAAGATAATGAATAACTACTTTGAAAATCTCTACTCACATAGAGTGGAAAACACAGAGGAAATGGACAGATTTCTAGAAATATGTGATCTACCAAAGCTCAACCAAGAAGATATAGCAATTTTGAACAACCCAATATCAGCTACTGAAATTGAAAATGTAATTAAAAACTTACCAACAAAGAAAAGCCCAGGTCTGGATGGATTCACAGCTGAATTCTACAAGAAATTTAGAGAAGATTTGATGCCAGTACTCCTTAAACTCTTCAATGAAATTGAGAAGAAAGCAATCCTCCCTAAATCATTCCTGGAGGCAAGTATTACTCTGATACCAAAACCAGAGAAAGATCCAACCAAAAAAGAGAACTATAGGCCAATCTCACTAATGAACATTGATGCAAAGATTCTCAATAAAATACTGGCAAATAGAATGCAGCAAATCATCAAGAAGATTATACATCATGACCAAGTGGGGTTCATTCCAGGAATGCAGGGATGGTTTAACATATACAAATCAATAAATGTAATACATCACATCAACAGAGCCAAAAACAAAAACCACATGGTCATCTCAATAGAGGCAGAAAAAGCTTTTGACAAAGTCCAACACATGTTCATGATAAAAACCCTTCATAAACTCGCAATACATGGCATCTACCTCAACCTTATAAAGGCCATCTATGACAAACCAATAGCCAACATTATACTAAATGGACAAAAACTGAAAGCTTTCACTTTAAAATCAGGAACAAGACAAGGATGTCCACTATCACCTCTCCTTTTCAATATACTTCTGGAAACACTAGCCAGGGCAATCAGACAAGAGAAAGAAATAAAAGGAGTAATGATAGGAAAAGAAGAAGTTAAATTATCACTATTTGCAGATGACATGATACTCTATATAGAAGACCCAAAAATCTCCATTAAAAGACTAGTAGAGGTAGTAAACAAGTTCAGCAGTGTAGCTGGATACAAAGTCAGTGCTCAAAAATCAATAGCATTCCTGTGCACAAAAAACTCACTGAGAGAGAAATTATGGAAATATCGCCCTTTACAATAACATGTACAAAAATGAAATACTTAGGAATCAACCTAACTAAAAATGTAAAAGACCTATATGCTTAAAATTATACTATGTTGAAAAAGGAGATTGAAGAGGATATTAGAAAATGGAAGGATATTCCTTGCTCTTGGTTAGGAAGAACTAACATTGTGAAAATGGCCATACTCCCAAAACTATTGTAAAACAGAGAGGAAAAGAAAGTGCTCTAAGGGATATAACTGCATGTATGTTTGAGTGTGTAAAATAGATGACCATATTGCTGAATCTTTGTTGGATCTTTGAGCAGAACTGTTTGCAGTCTGACTGAATATTTACTACGTACCCTTTAACTTTGTAACTTGAACAACTACATCCAGGATGACAGTATGTAATTTATACACTACTGATTTCTTAGTGGGAAAAAAAGTAAGATTGATATTAATATTTCCCCCAAAGAATGGCAGATGAGGAATTCTCACAGTTTAAAAATAAGAGACACCCCAGAGCTCACTGATGTTTACAGAAGCACCCGGATAGTTTTCATTTATCCTATGCTTTCTCTAAGATGGGTCATCCCTAATGCCATAGGCAGAACTTCAAAGACAGTTATCCTATCTAGGGAAAATGGAAAATAAAAACTGCACATGTAAGTGGAAGAGTGTACCATGCACAGAACTGTGCCCCCAAATTCACACATGGAAGCTCTGAGCTCTAATAGGGCTGCACATGGACACCTTCAAGGAGCTAATTAAGATCAAATGAGCATCGCATCAAACCATGGGTGCCTTCAAGCAGTAGTTAGAGAAATTATTCCAGCTCCTATGCATGGCCTAAAGTCCAACCCTAATGATCAGAAGGAAACAGATTCCTGCCTTCAAAGAAACTTTATTAAACAGCAAAGCCTGAATTAAACACACAAAAATATGAATATAGTAAATGTAACTTGCAATAAGTCATATAAATGAAACTATGAAAAGAGTACCCAGGGAGGAGATGATTGGGTCTAGGGCCAGGGTCACCTGCTCAGGTGATGTTTATGCAGAAATGAGCAGATGGGTGGTATTGAGGAGGTAAATTGTGAGGGACAGCTTAGGCTGGGACAGTGGAAAGTGCCACCATCTTCCAATGGGTCAGAAGCTACAGTGGTTGGACTTCTGGGGACAGAATGGTGTGTCAGGAGTTGGGGACAGAGAGGGCACTAAATCCAGGTCATGAGGGTCCTTCAAAGGCACATGAGGGATTGTTTAATCTCCATACAATAGGAGAAGCTATGAACAGGTGATCCAGTGCTCAGATCCAGGTGCAATGAGAGAAGACTACCCCAGCTGCTCCGTGGCATGGAGCACCAGAAAGAGTAGGTGGGCACAAGTGGATCAGCAGGACTGAGAGAGGGAAGGAGCATCTCACCCCAGGACGAGGGACGAGGACACCTAAGCCATTTGGTATGTGTGATAAATGAGCTCTGGGAGAATGTGCTTGAGGTCAGGTTATACTCTGGGGCAGAACTGGCAGGTGGGATTTTAACCGGTAATAGGCAGCAACTTAGCCTCTCTGCTGGAAGGGAGTGGCCGGTGCAGTAGGACACAACACAAATCTTCTAATGGGAACTCATGCTGGTCTATCAGGCTTTGAAAATTATCATCCACGCTAATTAGAAATGTTTTGATAGTCACTTTCTCCTTGCAGGAATCATGTAATTCTTCCTATTTCACAGGAACAAATGAAAGCAAGGTATTGTTTGGGTATCAGAGAGAGTACTAATTACTATTTTATTCAATGTTAATCTGCCAATTTATCCTTCGGATTTCTCTTAAATGAATCAGATGGGATATGCTTACACTTTAGCCTCCGTATCACAAATGCATTTGTGTCTTTCATATTTTTCTAAGGTTTCCTTACCCATCTCTTCCTTTCAATCCACAGTTACCATATCATTTTCATCACAAGCTGCTCCTATTTTATAGCCTATCTCCTCCTTTGTGTTTCTTTCATTTGCCTTTCTGAGAAGTACATTATTCATTTACATAAAATATAGGTTTCCATAAGCACAAGATAAAAAGCAGCATTTTGGCTACTTTCCAAGGGAGGTAGTTTTGAGAGGAGATTTTATATTGTGGATACATCAATAAAACCAGATAGAGTACCCAATAATATGCCAGACCTCAGAATTTTGAGTTAAAGTGCTTTCAGGTTTTGATCATCACCACATTTCAGCTTGTCATCTCCTCTTAATAATTAATGCCCCCTGAATGATTCCTCCTTCTGTTTTATTTGCTCTCATATTGCTAAATTCCCAGGTGCCACCAGGGAAGGAGGATGCTTGTTCCCACAAGCTGCTCATTGGCCCTCTGTAATTCCTCACCTGAGAAGTGATTTTCTCACAACAAATATTTCCATAAACTCCTTTCTTTTCAATTTATAAAAGGATTGATTTGTTTCAGTGTATCTTTCATTTATCCACATGAATATAAAAATAAATTATAATTCACACCATCCCATCAATACAGTAATGCCACTATTCTTGGCTAGTATTAAAGATACCATTTCTACCAAATCCATATGAAAGAGACCATTAATGACAGCAATAATAGTCTCATATATCTGCATTAGTTCTTGTCTTGAAATACAGCCAAAGCCAGAAGTCATTAAAAGTCCACTTGTTTCCAGGATGTAGGTGATATTCAACTTTGTACTCCCATGATTTACTGTACGAGAGGAAAAGAGATGCTTTGACTTCCCAAAAGCTTTGGCAAAGCCTGAGCTGGGACCAGCTCTTCCTGCGAGGCTCCCTCTGGAGGGGGAACCTGGACACAGTCTGACTCATGTCTCATGCTTTAGACTGATCAGAGCCAGTGGTACTTTAAGCTACTCGTGTGGGTCAATAGGGCCGAGATAATTTCTTCTTTCTCAAAACCCCATTAGTTCATGAAACTCTCAAGACAGTATTTTTTAAAAGTGCTAATTAGCCTCAGTTTCATGGATTACATAAAATTAGCAAGGCAACAAATTTGATTTTGTTTTCTCATCTAGAAATCTCTGTCCTCTATATGGAATAGCACAATTACAAGTAGAAAAATATACTTACGAATCTCATTTCCATGATAAAGTTTATTGAGGTTTATATTAGTCTGTACCACACTCTGACTTTGATCTACACTATTGTACCACGGAGAAAGAGCTGCAGGCATGGACTGTGCTCATCAGGTTTCCATCGCTGTGGCAAAATCTCTGATAATCAACTTATGAGGAGGAAAGCATTCTTTCAGTTCATGGTTTCTGAGGTTTCAGTCCATGGTCACTGGGGCCCATCACTTTGGTCCTGTGGTAGCACAGGACTAGGATGACAGGTACCACAGCACTTTCCTGCAGCAGGGAAGTGAAAATGAGAGAGGGAAGGTGCAGAGTCCCAATATCCCCTCAAGACCTATCCCCTGGGCCGGACTTCTGCCACATTAGGCTCCTCCAAACCTAATGGCACCACAGGCTGGGGACCACACCTTCAACTCAGGACCTTTGATGAATTATTCAAGCTCGGAACCATAACACTGGCTGTTTCACAGATGAGAGGAAAAGTGAGGGAGGAAAAAAAAAATAGATGATTCTCCAGAGTACCAAGCTCAAGCTTGCAGAGTCACATTGCAAACAAGTGTCTGACTGCCTCTCTAGCTCCTCCACAGGGTCCTCCCATCTGCCCCCTGCTGGCCCCTGGTCCACTGTTCTTCCAGGCCAGGAGTAGGTTCTGTGGGATAAAAGACGGAGACACATGCATTGCAGGGCTTTGGCATTTCTTTCTGCTACCCAACTTCATGTTATCCTGATTGTCTTCGTTAAAACTGCAGTTAGATTTGTTTTGTTTTTGGTAATTCTGGGCTTGTGCTTGCTGTAGGCTACCTCTTTCACAGAGAACAGCTAGCAATACCTTGAAAAACAAAAAGAAATTGTTTGTGGTGATGATGACTTCAAAATAAAACCAATTTTATTATTTTCTTTCATGTTTAGTTCTCACTATGTTGTGCTGACTGTGGTATGTTTGTCTCTATACAGAAGACTGATTATTTATTTTCCTCTCTGATTTCATATTTCTCATTTTTTATTAAAATTTAGGCCTTTATTTTTAAAATATTGCCTCTTCCCCTTTTTCCTTTCTTTCAAAAGTTCCAATTCTACATCTGCTAAACCTCTTCCTATGTATTTCCCAGGCTCATATCTGTATTTTCAAGGAGACTTTTTGTTAGAAACAAGTATGACATGAAATATCCAGAGTACCAGAAGAAAATAAATGTCAGTTTAGATTTGTACAGTAACTAAACACATCATTTATAGACAAACACAAAATAGAGACATTTTCAGATAAAGAAAACCTGGTAAAATTCATAATGAAAGTACACATCCTAAAGAAAATTATCCCAGAAGGAAGAAAAACATAAAAGCTGTGATAAAAAGCAAGACAAATGGCAGATTTGTGGGGGAACCTACAGTAACATAGACTGCAAAAAACAATAAAGCCACATGGCTTTACACTGCCTACGAAATGAAAATACAGAGCAACAAAAGCACAAACTGTGAGGAGACAGGGTTAACCCGTGGTTAGGTCACAGAAGGTCACAGAAGGTAGAGACTTACAGTAAACTTAATACATCAGAGGTTCATGTTGTAAATCACAGAACAACTACAGAAATTCAGTAAGACATTGTATGAGTGACAAACTATTACTTCAGAGAAATGAAGCAACAGACATAATTTAGTACAAATTAGTGGAAAAAGGAAAAAAGGAGAAATACAAAGCAAACAATAAAATAATTGCATTAATTATAAGCACATTAAATACTCCAAACGAAACGTTTGCAAGTGTTATACAAAGGCAACTGTAGGAAGTCTTATAGTCAAGTCAAATTCAGACCAAACCATTTGAAAAATCTCTACAAGCTTTATGGGGGAAAATGCTTTGTAAAATACAAACACAATGGAGTTTTATGTGTTAAAGGGTGTCGCAAAGAACTTCAGGGGAAGCACACATATGGTGAAATACGGAAACTTTGGCCCTGGGATGGGCAGTGACTTCAGGAAGTCTGCTTTTTCACAACGTCTTGGTGCTTCTGGACAGAGCAATAATGCAAAAATTTAAAAACCAGGCTACATGCAAATATCAAAACATCTATTTAATGAACCAAAGTCAATCTGCAGGATAACTATTAGTGAGTGAATTTAGCAAGACTTGTGGACAGAAGTGATGCTAGCTAACTGGAACTGCCAGGACAAAACCAGCCCAGTGGCTTAAGTAACAGAAGTTCATAGCAGTTCTGAGGTCATGAAGCTTTGGCTGAGTTGGTTTCCCCAACAATTTCTCTGTGCCTTGCAGGCTGTCTCGCTGCCCACCTCATGGTCATCCCTGTGTGTGTGCTCACTTCCGGGGTCTCCTTTCATGCCCAAACTTCCTGTTCTTATAAGGACACCCATCCTAGCCAGATGGGGCCGAGGCTCTGACCTCACTTAACCTTAATGACCTCTGTAAAGCCCCTGTCTTCCAGTTCAATACTCTTTTATAACAACTCACAACAATTAGGAGATATATTTTGAAAATATTACACATAACTATAAAAACATGAAATTTTAAGAATAACTATAAAAGGCATTTTGCAAGACCTCTATATAGAAAACAGTAACATTATTGAAAGAAATTTAGTAAGCAGGAATGTGCGGTGAAAATAGATTGGAACCTCCAATACTGTCAAGATACTAATTTTCACCAAACTAGTACATGTAATCTGAACTAAAACACTAGTAGAGTTTTATGTAGAAATTTAAATGATGGAGCTAAAATTCATGTAGAAACGCTAGTGACTAAGCATAGACAAGATAAACATGTTGGAAGAATTTTTATAAACGTGGAGACTGGCAGAGATAAACAGAACATGGGATATTTATAGAATCTAGAAGGAAACCCATGCATTAATGGACATGGAATGTATGCAGAATCTGGTAGTATAGAACCATGGAGGAAAAAACAGTCCTTGTATAAGCTGTAAGAGATCGATCAAGTGGATACACAGATGGAAAAAACATATCGAACTCAACTTCACTCAATAGTAAAAATCAATCCCAAGTGGATTTTAGACCTAAGGAATAAAAGAATGATGAAGTTTCAGAAGGGTAATATATGAGAATGCATTTGACTATAGGAATCATCAAAACTTTCTTATACAGCACAATAAACATCGCCAATAAAGAAAGAGCGATAGTTTAGGTTACAGTAAAATTATGAATTTCTGTTGAATATGCGAAAATAAAAACACAAGCCATAGTGGAAATATGCTTTCCATACATGTGCACAACAAAATTTCACTCCCAGAATCATTCTAAGGTCTTACAAATTGGTGAGGAAATGCAGGTACCCCATGGTAGATGACTGGATTAACATGAGTTTATTTATGTAAGTTTTCTTCATACCTGAATCAAATTATCAGAAATCAACAATTGTGACTCTTTCTAGTAAGATAAAACCATGGCAGATACAATATTTCTCACTAAAACTCAAGTTTTAAGAAATGTAGCTTGCTTTTTATTAGCTTGAACCAGCCTCTCACTATTTTTTACATTTAATTACGTTGAACAAAATAACTTTTTTAGCCATCTTTATTGCACAGCAAAATGAGGGAGGTTGAACTCCATTACTGTTAATTTAGCTTATCTTTTGGCTTCTTTTTATGCCTGTGACCTACTGATTTATGAAGCTTTGGGGCTTTATGTCAGACACTTCCAGCTTCATTTGAAAAGGGAAATACTAAAAGCAATATTCTGCAGACAGATAAGCCACCTCCTATTCCAAGAGGAGTTTCTTTGAATTTCCATTTATAAGCGTTACTAAAATAATGCAAAAAAGGAAAAAGAAAAAATAATGGCATGCTTTTAAAGATATGTTCCAGAGAAAATCTCTCTAAAGTAAAACAAACCAAAAAGGAGGTGGACTGCGTTCTCTTCCAATCCATTAATGCCTGTGAGCTAAAACCAACAATTTTCTCCATTCTCTTGCAAGGATTCTTTCAAATATTTCCACTTTTTCTTGAAAGCACTATGTGGTTGTCAACAGAAGCCCTTGTTGGACAGGTTGGACACTAGTCCACCCCAGACTTGCAGCACCAGTTCCACAAAACCTCGGGCATTTACCTTCCTCATTTTCTTCCCTTCTCTCAGCCAAGAGCAGGTGCGCCACGCTGCTCCAGCCCAGCGTCTCCCCAGGTGCCTGGGACTCCCACAAGCCTCTGAGCTGCGCTGTTCTGCTCACCACCTTCCTGTTGCCCTGTGTCCCACCCCACCCACCCTCTGTGTTAGCTCATCACATTAAAAACTTCTTAACGATCTTTGATCTTTTTCAAAGCCCTACACAGGGATATGTGCTTAAATTAAATGAATTTATCACAGTAAAAGACACAGTGCCATTAAATCTCCTCCCAAATCCTCCTCCTCACTTCAGATACTCATCCCATCATCCTTGCCATTTTCTGAGTCAGTTCTGGCGTCCTCTTCCCTGAGGGGCTTTAGCTGCACTGTCCTGGCCTCCTCTGTGTCCTGAATCGATCCAAAACATTTCCTTCCCCTGGTCACTTTGGCTTTGGGAAAGAGCCCGAAGCTGCAAGGTGCCAGATGCACTGAAGAAGATGGACGAGGACACGTGTCATGTTTCCAGTAGACACACATGGCTGTAAATGTTTTGAATCTACTCTGGACACGAAGGCAGCTGTGAAAAGGACTTTCAGAACTGCCTCAGAACGTGCAGAGAATGATGGCGAAGTGCGTTCTGGATTGCGAGGGGGTTAATGCCAATGTGTCTCTCACTGCAATAAAAGTATTTAAGGATCCACTGTATTTCTCGGCCACCCCTAGTAGGTCCCTCCCACTTCTCTTGTGACTCTTTTCCCCAACTATAAGCTCCTTTGAACTCTGCTGCTTTGCTCACTCTTCCCCCCACCCCTCTCTACTTCTGCCCACCCCTCGCCTATTCTCCCCCCACAGGAAGCTGAAAGTGCTGGGGGGAGGGGCACCAAGGCCCCCCTGTCACTGTACCAGGAGGTGTTCCCATGTATTCCTTCCAAGGTGGGTCCTGCTCCTCAGTTGCAATGTCAATAAATAAACATCACCGTCATCTGCCCAGCTGTTTGTGACAAAAGCTGAGCAAGAACAACATTGGCCTGGGAGTCCCCTAGCAAAGTGGGACACCATCACCCATTCCTTATGGGCCGTGTTTATGCAGCGTTTATGTAGGAGACGTGCTCAGGTGCTCTCCTGTGATTGCAATACAACCAGTTCTTAAAAGGACCTTCATTGGTGGTGTAAAGTAACTAAATAAATGTGTATAAAGTATTACATTAACATACACCGCCTCATTTATTCAACACAAAATCCAATTCCTGGTTCCCACTGCAGAGGAAGGCTGGTCATCGTCCCCTTGTGTTATCTCCAGTGGCAGTTGCTCAAATTTATATTTCCGGTACAACTGACCTCTGTTTCATGATTCAGTTGTCAACACTCACTGATTCTTGTAGTTTTACAAAAAAAAAACAGAGCAAGATAGAAAGTCAGTTGGCCCTGCCATAGAACAAGAAAAAAACCCATGGAGGTAGGGCTCCTTCCAACTGAGCCACTCACACTAATTCTAGGACAACTTTCTTGCTGTATCTCCTCTTCCTTCCCATCCCTGAAAAAAAAGATAGAGAAACAAGGAAAATGTACTTACTAATTTATTCAGACACCTTTGATGTGTACCCCAAAGGCTCAGAGATACACAGCGAATGTTACTGCCCAAGTGCCATCCCACAGAAATGTGGACTTGTAAAAGCTTAATCCAGGGTCCTCACCAGCCTTTTTCATTGGCACTATGCAACTTTGAGCTCTTCCCCAAGGTCAAAATGACCCTAAAATATAAATGTTAACATTCACCACATGTCTGCGCTTCACTGGTTGATCCCCTACCATCCAGATGCAGAAAACGTCCTCAACGTGACAAACAATCCTCAGTGTCGGAGAAGAGACCTGGATGGCTAACATAAAACAGGAAGTGTGCACAAGAACCCTGACGATTGAGGTCATGGTTTGGGAAAGCGGCATACTCTTTCTAGGTGTGCAGAATAAACCTGTTCACTTTCCTTTAGGGCATTCATCAGGTTTGTGCTCCTACCAATGCAAAGCAAATTTGTTATTCCAGATCATGTTACACTGCTTTGCATTGGGAAAAGAAATATTTTCAAGCTCTAATGATACCGCCTTTCTTTCACAGGACTTCCTGATGGGCTCAGATGAGCTGGTGCCCCTGTTCCAGACTGGGAGCTGCGGTGGGGGTAAATCCAGGGTGTCACTTTCCCCTGGTGGTGCCTTTGCCTCCTGTGAAGCCCATGCCTTCCTCTCTGTCCCGCAGAGTCCTCTCACACAGTCACCTGATGGCCAATTCTTTCTCTTTAAAAGGCCACTGGAAATGCAGAGAACTTCAGGAACTGTCTGACTGGGCACATTTTCAGGTTAAGGCAGAAATCACCTGGTTTCTAGGTGGAACCTGTATCCCAGACATGACCATTAGCAAGTCTCAGGTTTGGGATGGGAGTTTACCAGCGAGGCCCCAGCTGAGTAGGTTGACATTGCCAGCGGTTCATGCTGAGTTCTTTCTCCTCAAGATGAGCCCTGCAGTGTTATTTTCAAGTTGTAAAACCTACAACCTAATGCCAGCTGTCTCACTCCTGCTCCATGCCACTCCTTAATTTATGAACACAAGAAATAGACACACAGCTTCTCTCCTCCTTAATCATCAAAATGTGTCACTGATTTTCCTGGAAACTGAAGTGTGGCATTCCTCTTCCTCCAGGACAGGGCTTGCTCTGCTAGCACTTAGCATATCAAGGTTGAAAAGAAGAAATTTACTGGCTCCCTTATTTTTACTTGTAGCTGCCCCTGTGCCAGACCATTCCAGGTTAAGAGCAACAGGTTAATTAGATTACTGTTGCTTAACTGATACTATTAAAACCACATTCAGTGATGTGTTTTCTTTTATTTTCCCCTAGGCTTGGAGTAGAGGTTTATCTGAGATGTGACACGATAACCAAATTGTCCTTTGCTTTTCTGCCCCATACTACACTGCCTCAGTCTGTGTAGTGGTGCTGTGACAATGCCCTGTAGACTGGGTAGTGTATAACAAACCAAAATGTTCCACAGCTCGGAATGCTAAATCAAAGCCCCACATCTGGTGTCTCATGAGGTTTCTTGCTGTGTCCTTACACAGTAGGAGGCAGACAGGAAAACAGGGTTGAGCTCTTGTTACCAGCCAGTTGCAAAGCTGCATAATCCCTCTCATGAGGGCTCCCAAAGCCCACCTCCCAGTACCACTGTATGGGCAACTACATTTCAACCCAAAGTTTGGAAGAGATAAAATATTCAAACTCTAGCAGGATTGTTTTTCAGGGGCAAGGAAAATAAGGGGAAGCTATTCAAAGTGAAAAAGTGCTACATGCAGGACTTCATGTGGAACTGATGAATCTGCATTTCACCTGCATAGCTGATGAATCTGCATTTCACCTGCATAGCGTCTTTGAGAAGTCTCTATGAGAGGAGAGTGAGCAGCTACAGGCTGGAGAATTCTCAGATTCCCCTATGACTTGTGAGCCTACAGATATAATTATTGTAAAAGCAAGTGAGATCCAAGCAATTCAAAAAGCAAAGAAAAAATCATGTGTCTTTCCCATAGGAAGAAAAATAGACTGAAAGAAAATCTTTCAGGAATCTAGACAGGCATAGCTCAGATTCAATACCTATCACAATACTGAAGTGAACTGCCAAAAAATTAATTTGTTCTCACTTATACAACCACAGAAACCTCAGCAGAGAGGCTGCACGGCTCTGTGCAGAGCGAATTCAAAAGCCCAAACCAGTTCCCCCCGCCGTGTGTTGTGACAGCCAGAAGGATGAGAGCAGCCACAGACACCCCTGTCTGTCACGAAAGCCACTGTCCTGCCTGTGGAGTTCTCCGACAGGAAGTTCAGAAGACTGACCCTCGGGGAATCGGGAAGAAACGCAGATCCACGGCACACTTAACCAGCCCTTCACACCAGTAACCCGGGAGTATAACCTCGGCCTCATTCCCAGCAATGACTTACTAAGAAAAATCAAGATTAGGCAAAATAAATTTGAAAAACTACCAATAATGAGTCAGTTAAAAACATTCACACACAAAAAAAGTCATTCAGTTAAGCAATAGGAACAAAAATGGATCGGTTTGTGCTTTGATTGGTTGACCATTTTTTCATGCCTAAATCCTGTAACCTGACAACTACTTCGAAGATAACAACACGCAATATATTAACTAGTGTTAATTTCCTACTATTTTTTGTAATTCTGTATCATTTCTATCTTTTGTTTTGTTTTTAAAATTAAGAAAGAATAAAAATAAATTAAAAATTTAAAATAAATACGTAAATAAATATAAACCTGAAACCTCTGGAAGTATTTGACTCGTAACTTGTTGATTTGATATTTAACTCAACAATTATTTTGTCCTTATTTTTATTCATAACATGTACTGAATGATACTGTGAAGATAAATGAAAGGAAATGAAAGCAAGTGCAAGCTGTTTTTCCTGAGCAGGCTGGAGCGAGTCAGCCTTAGGTCTTGTGTCCGGGGAGACTCGAGGCAGGCAGAGGAGCGAGGAAGTGTGAGGGGGGCACTGGGAGAGGGAGAGGACAGCGTGTGCGCCTGACCAGAGCCGGCGCTGCTCCAAGGGTGCCCTGAGAGAGTCACCAACAGGGCAGCCCGTGCGATTGGCCAACAGCACACGTTTGGTTTATTCTGATTGATGAAAGAAAGGACAAGAATTATGGAAACTGGCCGTTATTATTCGGGTCCCAGCTATCTGCAGCCGATTATTACAGTACAGGGTTTGTTTTTTGGCTTCCCGGATTGTTCACTAGAGCCAGGGGTCTGACTTCCTACAAGTTTGGTTTGTAGAGGGCAAGCTGGCTTCCTAGCCTGGTTACTCTGGGTAACGCGTTGCTTTTCTGGGTTGCTTGCTGCAGATCTAGACTATGAGCCATTGTTCTATTTTTATGTACGTCCTTTTATTTTATCACTGTCCCTTTTATTTTGTCTCTCACTCTCCTATGGCCAGAATTGACGGGCACCATGCCTTACTTACTTCAGTTAGTCTCATGTAACCCAGCTGAAGTTCTGAGGATTCCTAGTTCACACGCTGTGTCCACACAGTACCTGCTGGAATCCCTGACCTCTGTCAGGTCGTCTCCCCTGACACCTAAGGCTACATGTCCCTGCCTCCCAAATCGACCTTAGTAAAACCAGTGACCCTTGTGGGACTTAGAAATAAAGGAGCAATTTGACACCTGTTTCTCTGCTTGGTTGTTTTGGTTTGTTTTTCTGGTTCCTTGGTGATTGTATCATATAGTTGTATTAAAGTCTCCCTCTGAATGTGTCTTTCTCTCTACAATTTTAAATTAACTTCTAAAGCAAAGAGTTCAGCTAACAGTCCTGGCAGGTGGCCTGCATGGGTGAATCTCAAAGCCTTGGAGGGGAGCAGAGGAGCGAAGCTATGGTCCAGCCCAAGCCAAGGCTTTCAATTTATTTCACTGACACTGACTGAACAAGCAGAACCTCCTGGCCAGGAACTTGTGAGCCTAATTCTAACATTTGCAGTAAATCTGGGGAGAAAGATGCTCAATTAAAAGTTTGGTCAAAAGTGTACTTGCTGAAGAATAATTTGAAGACTTTTTACTGCACCTTCTGAAAAAATAAGTCTTCACATGGTACTCTTTTTAAAATTAAAAAGTGAAATAATTTGAATGAAACAGCATAATTGGGAAATCATACAGAACAGCAAGGAACAAAAATAGCTCAGTTTAAAATCTAATTAAATGCATTTTGGAAGTTTGTGACTATTATAGGCTTCTACACTTTCAAAGGTTAATGCTCTTTTTTCTCCTCTGCTGGGGTGGGTCTGCTGTCACCATAATGAGAAAAATTAGGCTCCCAAGTGGAGTTACTAATTTATGCAAGGCATTTAAATGTTAGATTCCATTTTGCTATGTGTGTAGAGAACAGAACTGGGGAATACTTTTTCTTTGCTTAAAACGGAAAATATGCCAGGTCACGTCTAAGAGGTCTGAGAATTATACGTCACAGTGCTGAAGACTAATAAGATCCGGGATGTATAGGTCCCTGACTAAGGGGGCAGTGGTCCCCAGCAGCTCTGTGTTATTTGAGCTCTGGGTCACTGTTTCACATTAAAGACTGACACACCCACTGCCCCCCCGCCGTGATTGGTTAGGGGAGAACGTGGAAAGGGAAGGTGTTGAGAAGCTACACTGCTGAGAGAAATGCTTGATGGTTCTGTAGGGAAAATTGTAAGAAGGTGGACAGTGGATCTATGTAGACTCCCGGCCCCCGAAGTCCATCACACGGCGAAGGTGATGGACAGCCCCTTCTCTCTCCACAGTGGGATAGGACCCATGGAGCAGCCTGCTGGGTTAGGACCCCCGGTTTCTTCAGGGAAGGGAAGAGGGGAGAAGAGCAGTGAACCTAATCAGTAGGGTGACAGCACGTCACATTTACGCAAGCTACTCCCACTTATGTCAAAAGGACCGGTGACACAGTGCACCCTTCTCATCCATCTGGCCTGACAAGAAATTAGTTTCTGTTTAAATGTGAAGAACCCAAGAGCAAAAGGACTGTTTTGAAAAGCAGCTTGAAGTGACATCATTGTCAGGGTCTTTGTAAAATTTTATAAATCTCTTCAATAACCTGAGGTGCAATGAACTCCGCAAGTTCAGGTATCAGTTGTGATCTGTTTCACCAGATTCCAACGTGCTGGCTCACAGAGGACCTGCAAGACGTACAGGATCTGTATTTGAGTGAAGCGCAGACCTCCTGTCCATGATGGGATAAGCATTTGAAATCAGAATCCACAGGTGAATCTTGTGTTCCCTTGAGCAGCCGGAAGGTCCACAGCATGGAGTTAACTCCTTATAAGAAGTCACACACACCACTCTGCTGGACTCAGAAGAATGTGCAAAGTTCTTCCTTCTGTGCTCCCAGTGGAAAGCAAACCGCAGCTCCTCTGAATTGAGCTATCATTTTCCTGCTCTCTCAGAACTTCCCAAGGGTCTCTCTGGTGTCTTTACACAAACACAAAACAAAAGCCAAGATCCTGGAGGGCAGGGTTTTGTTACCATCTCTGCACCCCAGAGGGCTCCAGAGACAATGCTTTCCTCTGTCCCTCTTCCTCAGAGGCTTCTGAACGTGGAAAGGTCAGCTTTTAATCCACCCAGCAGTCCTAGGTGGCAGGACTGTAACATTCCTTGAAGGATTCCCTTATATTTAGAGAGAAAATTCTTCCACAACACAAAACACAATGCTCTTACTTCTTACTTTTCATAATGCAGAATTGTGCATTCCACTTTGTTGCTGAAGTCCACTTGGCCTGGTCTAGCAGCTCTACCTGGGGACATCTTGCTATTCAGCTCTCCTGGTTCCCTGGGGTAACCCCCAGTCCACATCAGGTGCCGCCGAGCTCCCCTCATGCACTGTGCACAAACCCAGAATGCAGGGGTGCAGATCGCTCTCCTCAATTCAGCAGACAGATCCAGACCATCTGCAGGAAGCCAAGATACAAGCAAAGCCTGTGCTGAGCAGGGTAAGGCAAATGGCTTTGGAAGCTCCTTGTAACTCAGAGAACCTCAACCCTTTTGCCTGGCCAAACCAGGGAGGCGCACTAGGACCTGTGACACTGGTGGGAGAGAGTGAGTCCTCATGCCACACACACACACACACACACACAGACACACATGCATGCACGCACACACTACAGTGTGCATTGAGGAGACTCCCCCCAGGACACTGTGTAGGTGATAGAGGACCCAGGACAGAAGCTAAGAAGATACAGCACCAGCGCTGACTCTGCTTAGCGTGAACTGAGACTCGGGAAGTCACCAGGCCACTCCTGCCCAGTTTCCCCAAGGATGGAATGGTGGAGGTAAGGGGAAGAGTGCAAAGTGAGCTTTGGTACTCTGTACATGCCACACGTTCAGGGCGAACACAGCCCTTGCTGAGATTTCTGAGACTGCAAAGACACCAGAAAGCTTCCTAATGTAATAACGGATGTGTCTTTTATTGGGAAAAAAAATTAAAATGAGATGTTTTAGCTCAAACCAGAAATTTCCTGAGATCTCAGCGCTTACAGACTGAGGAATGGGAAGTGTGTGATATGCTGTTTTTCTCCAAAGAATTTATAAAGCCAATGCCCAAAGCGCTCTCTGTCACTCACTCTCTCTCTCTCTCTCTCTCTCTCTCTCTCTCTCTCTCTCTCTCCCCCCCCCCCTTCTTTCTGTGTTTCCTTTTTCTTTTCCCTTCATGTTGATGTGTGTTGCTGGAGTTCAGATTAGGGGCTGTCTATCACTGAGTGGCATCCACAGGCTGTTTAAAACTTTTTTCATTTTGAGACAAAGTTCTGCTAAATGGCACAGGCTGGACTGCAGCTGGTGGTTTCCTGCTTCTGCCTCCCTAAATATTGAGGTTATGGATGTAGCCACAGCACTTGGCTCCCATATATCTTATTCTTAAAAGAGGCAAACGTGAAGGGTGACCCCACGCAGCAAATTCAGACGGACCACAGCTGTTGAAATAGCTGTGAATGCAATTTTTGCCTGTTCTTATTTTATAAAGAAAAAAGTTTTCTTAGTCTTTACTATGTTACGTTTGAAAACAGAAAATAAAGCATTAGGTGACAGAAATCAAAGAAGTAATATTAAAACATGGAATTAAGTTTGATTTAATGATGGAAATTTCTAAATGTGCAGCATCTAAAGATGGGCACTGCATTAGTCACTTTCCTGTTACATAGGGTCGCCCAACCTACTAGAGGTCCAGTATGAGCTCATATTGTCTAAAACAGAAGAATGAATTTTAGCAACAACGGAGGTTAAGAGCAAAAATATATTTATTGAGAGAAAGAAAGCTTCTGTTTGAGGGACAGAAAGGGTCCTGAGCAGATTGCCAAGGTCCCTGTCTTCTCTAGGAACTTTATAGAGCCAAAACTATGAAGCGAGGAGGAGGGAAAACATGAGCATTCGCAAGGTGGGCACGAGGTGGAACAGAACTATGGTCAACCAAGAAGATTAATTGCTCAGGTAACATTTATTCAATTGGGGACAAACGGCGAAGCAAGTCACTCAGCAAGCAGGCATGCATAAACAGCAGTGACTCTTCCTGTAGGGGTTGGGATGGTGGCTCCTGGCTTCCTCAGGGTAATAGAGACCTAGTTAGAATATCAGTTCCTGATGCTTATATATAGGAAGTGTGTGAGAACATTTGATTTATCTTTTTTCCTGAATTCTGGCCCATAGCAGAGGTGTCTGTCTCCGCTATAGTCACAAGGTATCTGAGCTTCTGCACTGGCTCCTTTGAGGGGCTAGCCTTATCTGAATGCCTAGAATATTTCTATCTAACTCAGCTTCAACACTATCAGTGAAATAATACCCAGCACCTATAACCTGAAGCTGGGAAGGTTTCTTTGACTCACGGTTTCCAGTGAGTTCAGTCCATGGTTTAGTGGATCCAAAGCAGATATGTGTGGTAGATGGGCCTGGCAGGGGAAAACTGCTCATCCCATGGTGGGCAGGAAACAGAGAGAAGAGAGGAGTCACAGACAAGAATACAACCTTCTGTGTCCCATCTTCAGTGACCATCTCAACCAGGCCCCACCGCCTACCACACATTCAACCATGAACTCATCAATGAATGGATTCACTAATGGGTATATCACCCCCATAACCCAATCACCTTCCACACATGTAAGACTCTTAGGAGACTTTTTATATCTAAACCAAACAGATGCTACTAGAGTCTAGATGTATCTATTAATCACAGTTTTCTGTGATTCATTTAGTGAAGCAGTGGATTATTTTGAGTACAAGACAACATTCTGCAGAGCACTTTAAAGATGACTGTTACCTCAGTTCTTTGAGGTAAATCTTTAAGAGATGATGCAGCTACAAGAATGTACTAAACAACACAGTGAAATGTGTACTTTAGTACTTAGTACTAAAAGTTCTAAAAGTGCTTTTTGGTCTACATTGGTTGTTCTTACATGTTAATTTCATGGAGACCACTACAAAGTGGCTCTGAGCTGGATTTAAAATTAACCAACTGGCTTTGTAGGTTTACTTATGAGTCTGTGGGCCAGCATATCCATGAAGAAGGAGAGAGAGACAGAGACAGAAAGAGACTCAGTTCTAACTTTTAAGCACAAAGAAGGCTTATTACTTCACATGCATGCACACCCGCTCACACACACGTGGGTTTGCACCTACATGTGTCCAGATGTGCTGATTTCTGAGCCCAAGGGCTAAAGCTGCATCCTCAAACCTGCTCCCTCCTTCCTGTCTTGGCTCTAGTTTCCTCTATGGTGTTTCCTCTCTTGATCACACCTCCTTCAAGCAGCGTCAAGAAGGTCCTGGCGACTCAGCTTAGGTACTACTTGCCAGTTGGAAACTCAGAAAACAAGGCACAGGCTGTCTTCTTGTACAGCTTTGCACTTCCCAGAAAGGATCCAGATTGCCCTCAGGAGGGGGTCAGGTCTCCCTGGGTCCTGGTGAGGAAAGTGAATCGATCTATGGGCTTGGGTTACTTGCATCTCTATAGTGAGAACCATGCCAGGCTGTCCATTTCAGGTAGGGCCGGCTGGACACGATCAGCCTGCAAAGCCATCCTGACTGTGGTAACCTCAGCAGCGAAGGCAGATTCCCAGCCCGAGCTGTACGGTACCCGCATCTGTGTGATTCTGAGCAGATGCCACCACAGAGGATCTGAGGAGTGCCGCTGGGTCTTCAAATTTCCACCAAGAGGTAGCTTTACTCCCACACATATGGCTTTCCTTAAAGCAAGTCCTAAAGCGACACTCCTTTCAAGAGGTAGAAAGTGGACTCTACGCACATCCCCAAAAGAAGCCAGGAAATTGTCCACGAAAATCACCAGTGACTTTGCCTCAGCCCCTGGAATCACAGAAGGTGGGCTGAGCTGCAGTTTGAAGATCTCAAGGGAACACAGTTGATGTGTTCCCGGAGACAGTCCAGGTCTTCTGAGGTCATTTTCAAGTCAAAGCTTCAGCCACGCCTCTCCAAGGCTCACGGGCCTCCTCATGTGTCCTCACCCCACAAGTGACTCAAATTCTGCAACCTGTGCACTTTGAAGCATAAAGGAGTCTCCTGCAGTATGGCAGATTGGTGGCGACACACAAGTCACACCAGTGACTCCCACCTGGGCTGCAGATGCGATTCTCCAGAGAAGCTGCCACGGTGTTGATGGTCCCGTGTGTACCACTCCACAGCTGCTCCTCCCTCCACAGATGGGGTCTCCTTCCTCTATTCCTGGGCGGCTCTGCTGTCCACTCCGAGGAATGGAATGCAGCAGGAGGGACGCATGTGGCCCCTGGACTAGGCCCGCTCTCTTGGTAGATGCTCACCCTTGGATTCCAGCTGTCTGTCGTGGAGCTGTCCAGACCACATAGAGAAGCCACCTTTTCAGAATCATAACATGTAATTTTCCTGATAGCAAATGGTTTGCATAGCCTATGTTGCAAAGCATTGTCATATATTAGTCCATCATTAACGCTGTTAACCTGCTGACTTGCTGATGCTGTTATTTCAGCTTCTCTGGCTCTATTCAGTCTGCAGGCTGGACCACCTTTTTGGATAAGAACCCTCTGTACGTCCCTGAGTGTCATCCCTTACATCCCTACACATACACTTACTCTACCCTTACAAACACACCTGCACACTTCTATTTTCAAGAAATATTTTTCATGACATATGAAATAGCAACCCAATTTTTAAAAGTTAGAATGTGTTAATTTTTTGAAATGATGAGGTCCATTTGGGAGGTGTGTTCTGGCTGTAACATACCTTGATCGTTTGCACTCCCTCTCCTTCCTTCCCCTCTTCCTAATGTTCTTCCCAAGAGTCTACCTCCTGGTGTTTGGTCATCTCTCCTTTATTTTACTTATTTTTCAGGTTTCTCAAAAAAAAAAAAAAAAAAAAAGAAAGAAAAAGAAACAGATGACCAAGGCATATATGAAAAATATTCAACATCTTTAGCCATTGGGGAAATACAATCAAAACTCTTAAGGGTCCATCTTAGCCCAGTCAGAATGCCTTTCATCAAGAAGACACAAAGTGATAAATTCTGGGAGAGTGCACTGCTGGACCTCGTCTACACCGTTACTAGGAATGTGAACTAACACAGCCCAGTGAAAACAAGTGTGGTGATCGCTCCAAACACAGAGCTGCCATGTGACCCAGCTATTCCAGGCCTTCATATATTCCCAAAGGAATTCAAGAGAGCTCCACTAACGCCACATACTCGCCCTCATTGCTGTGTGACTCACAGTAGCTACACCACAGAAACAGCCTAGGGCCATCCCTAGGACACAGTGGATGGGGAAAACGGCCACGACACACAATGGTGTGTTACTTGACCAAAAAGAAAAAGAAAACGATGTCCTCTGCAGGACACTGGCTAGAACTGAAGACCATTGTGTAAATAAAATGTGCCGGGCTCAAAAAGTCAGACACCTCAGCTTTCTCTTATATGTGGAATCTGAAAATCAAAATAAATAAATAAAAAGCAACGCTGTCAGGACTAGAAAGGAGACCACTGCAAAAGAGGATTCTTTGGGAGAGGAGGACCATGGTGACAAGAAAGGATGAATATAACCGAAGTGCTTTAGACACGTGCACAAGCATGCCGATAAATGCAAAGCCAGTAAACGGAACCCGAGCCACAAAGAAATTAAAAGGATTTGCCGCAGTGTGTATACGTAGTAGTCGATACAGATGAATCAAACACCCTTCAAAATAACCCACTAAAATGATGTTCATAATACTGTTAAGATACGTTATGTGCTTAAACATCCTTTCGATCAAGTTTCACTCATGATGAAGAACCTCGTGTTTATTAAACACCCGGCGGGAAGAGCGTGCAGAGCGGTCCGAAAGGAAGAAGGGGGACAGTAGGGGGAGGGGATGGCCAGCGGTGAGGTTTGCGCATGTGCAAACCGTCAAGTAGGCGGAAACCAACTGCGCCCTCTGCGCATGCTCAGGGCCCAGCGCTGTTTCCGCACCACAGGCCACAGCGCTGCACCTGCTGTGCGCAGATGTGCGAAGCGACATCTGAGGAGCGGGGAGCGCGCAGCCTTGGTTCATAGAGGCCCCTTGTGCACGGATGACCTGCAGCCCTTTACCTCCACCCCGCCTAAGCTTTGGTTCCTTCAGCTTTCCTGTGTCCACAGAGCTAGAAACCGTGCAATGAGGTAAAGGGTCGCTGGACTCCCGGCAGGTTTAGGGGAGCTGATTTCTCCATTTATCATCATTTCCACCCCAAACTCAGAACTCCTCAAGTCCAAGACCGCAAAGGCTTTGAGAACAAAGCCACTCTTGCCTTCTCACTGATTGCCCACCTGGCTTTCTCCCTGCCAGGCCTGCCTCCTTCTGTCACCGAGGGACACTCCCTACCCTGGGAGAAGGAGGGAGAGGTCTGCACTGCGTGTCCAGCCACGTTTCTCCCCGCGAGGGACAGCGGATCTTGCACCGGCCAGTCACCCTGCGACTGGGGCCGCGTGCAGAGTGGTGGACGGGGAAGCTTTGCGTCCGCCCTGTCCTGTCCTGTCCTCTCCCGGGGCTGCTCATCACAGTCTGCACAGGGCACTCAGCTCTCCTGGGCTTCGGCTCCTCTCAGACAAGAGGCCGATAGACTGTAGGACCGGGTCTGATCCAGACCCTGGGGGTGTGGGGGCGGGAGGGGGCGCTCCACAAGGAGAAAATCCGAGCTCTCTCGTAAATGTTCACGAAGACGCTCGGGGAATCCTTTTCTACATCGCCTGTCCAATCCATTTTAAACATAGATATCCCAAATAATTTCCTTCAGAAGGTACTTCAACAAGTCTGTAACTGTAATGCCATGACCAGCATTTCTGATCTATTAATATTTCTGCACATTTAGTAATTTACCTCTAGGCATGATTAATTTTTCATATTTATCCCATCACTCATTCTTCAACAGTGAGAACTAGCATTAATTAACTCTTCCCTTCCTCACTCTAAGCATGCCACGTCACATGCTGCACAGATATTCTTCGAGGTATGAATAAACAGCAGATAAATAAATATATGCAGTACACATGCCACTTAAAATAATTATCTGACTTATTTGTGTGTTTAAACCGCATGTATGAGCTTCTCAGTGCAGCTCAGGTGAATGGGCTTTGAGTTTGAAGTCATGCAGACTAAATAAGTTGCCCAAGTTCTAAATACTTAATTCAGGTGTTTAAAAAATTCCAAATTTTCTATTTGCACTTTGGGTTCAGCTGACAGAAATATCACTGTGTTAAGTTCTAACAATTCTAGTCACATTCTAACTGGGTAGGAAAAAATTAGTTTGCTTTGCTGGTTTGTTTGTAAAATTGAAAAGCATACCTGTTATAATGTTTAATCAGCAGGATATTTTGAAGCTAATGCAAAATGATGTAGAAGGATCATAATAAAATATATAATTTTTATTTCTATAAATATAAAATAAAATATAAAATAATGCATGATATAAATCCCTTTGCTGGGCTGGGGATTTAGCTCAGTGGCATACACACCTGCCTGGCAAGCGTGAAGTCATGAGTTTGATTCCCAGTACCAAAAAAAAAAAGTAAACCCCTTTGCTCTTTTTCTTTAAACATGTGTTTTTTATGTCCAACATACAAATACTGATGCACAACATGATTTGGTAAGAAAACAAAGGTAGAGTTTTTTTGTTTTTTTTTTAATTTTAAAAACTAAAAATGATACAGAATTTTTAAAAAATAGGAAATGAACACAGTTCATTATTGCATATCATTATCTTAAAACCCACCCTATCATTAAAGCTCTGGACTCAAACTCTATTTTGTGTCCCCTTAACATGATAGGGTGTTCAGATTATAAGATTTAAGCATGAAAACATGATCAGTTAAACAATGAAAATAAACTTTTTGATGAAGTAACAGATTAGTTCATCTGTATAGTTATCTATCTTGTATATATATACAATAGCACCCAAAACAATGAAATATTTAGGGATCTATCTAGACATTTAAAATCAGAGATATCCATGTTATGTCTTTAAGAATTAGAGGATAATAATAAAAAGAACACTGCACTGCCTTTGATATGGACAACTTTCTTTGCCTGCCAGCCTATCTTCTCTGTCTCAAGTTTCTGACAGTAGTGTCACATCTTCCATGGACTGTTCAGGAGACACGAAATGGGGTTCAAGTCCAGGGCTTTAATGACAGGGTGATTACATCTCCCTCCATGAGCACTGACGAGGGTGTAGCTGTCGGGGATGTGGCTACCTGGGTGGAGTGTCCCTGGGTGGAGGTGGCCAGCTAGGAATGAACAATGCAGGATGCACAGTGCTAAATGTAGAAAGTGAGGCTGGTGACACATGCTCCTTGCAGGCACAGGTGTGTTGGAGCAGAGACTCCTACAATTAACCCCTAAGGATGATGTCTCTTTTGTTCTCGCCAGTGTGAGACAAGCATCCTACAGTGAGAAAATAAGATCCTAGCTAACAGGCATTTTGAAGAACTGGCAATATCTAAAATAGTAATTCCACAAATGGTCTATTAAATGTAATAGATTAATAGACATTAGTCTCTAAACTTTAGTAAGTTAAATCCTAAATTCACCCAAAAAATATATAAGAAAAATCTCCCCATGCCAAAAGAAAGCTACATGCAAAACCACTGAAAAACATGGTTGGCAAAACGATGTTTAGAGTCATAAACATCAGGATCACTGAAACGACTCTCCAGGAAGACTTTGCAGTGAAGTAGCCTTGCCCTGCTCTGCAGAGCCTAAGGACAAGTTGTGCATCAAATTGAAATTGGAGAGTCTCCTCCAGACTTCTCTGGGCAGCAGTTAAGCTCTATGCATATTCCCTGATCTGGTGACTTTTAGGTCACAGCTGCAGACCCAGTGTGTGGAGGGAAATGTTTTAAAGCCCTTCCTACCTAGTGGAGAAGAAAGATACCAGTGGAACTGCACAGAATTATGCCTGAGCCTTATGTGCATGATGTCTGTGTGCTTGGTACCCACCTGCACACACCACAGCCCCTGCAGTGCTCAAGTTGGCTGCTGGACCAGGCTGATAAGGATGCCGTGATAATAGGCAGAGATGCTGGTAGCATTTGTTTCCAGCTTGCGATTTACTCTGACCAGTACATCAGTGTATGTCACATCCCAATACAAGTTTCAAACCAATGGTTCACAGACAATTGGCTTATGTGTTTGTGCCTGATTCAAAGCATCAGCAGTCAGACAGAAAGGACGTATAAGAAGTCTTATGGAACTTGAGGCACTCTAATTCTCTTGCAGTCTTATTAATCCCTACAGAAATCTATTAAAGCTTCCCTTAGAAAGTCATTATGCTTTTTTATATTCTATGCAACTCCTTGAAATGTCTGATGCCTTTCCCTTAATTTTGAAATGCTTGCTTGTTATGTTTCTGCAGCTCATGCATTTGCTTTTAGAATTGCGTTCTTTTTCTCATTTGTGACTTTGGTTTCAACAGAAATATCTTTATTTTTCTGATTGCAAAATTAATGGCTGCTCACAATAGGAAGTCACATATAAAAAGTGCATAGATGGCAGTGTGTATACATTTATCTGTTTAGACTCTTGAACTAATTGGCAGCTTTGGTTTGCCAAAGACCCCCCACCTTTTTTAGCTGCCACTCTATGTCCTACAGCTTTTCCAACCAAAGTTAAGAGCAATGATGTTGTTGCCCCAGACAGTGTTAGCTTTTAGCTCTGTTGCTTGGGTCACATGGCCCTGGCCCATCAATTCTTGGGGCTCTGGTTACTGAGGCCACTCAGGATTTTTCACTACCCATCTTCGTGGTTTCCTAGTTATCTCTGTCCATCAGGGCCCTGACCACCTGCTTCCTCACACAGTTAGGATTCAAAGGCTGAAGCAGGATGAGCCAACATCTAGTTCTGCCTGCCTTGGTGACTTGGCCCTGTATCCCCTGCTCCGGCCTCACTAGGGGTAGAGTCTCCACGAAGAGAGACTTTCACCCGAGCATGATGCTCAGATCGCCAAACCTGGAACTGTGATCTTGGACAACAGTGGGTTGGAAATCTGTACAAGGAACAGATTCTAAAAAAAAGAAAGAGAGAGAAACAGATTCTAATCACCTCCCTTGCACCAAAGCACCAAACAATTCCTAGGCTCCAAACCAGCCAAAACTGGGATTCCTCCCCTTGAGCAACTGGTCAAGAAGACCCTGGATTCAGGAACCAAGAATTGCCGAGGAATGAGGCTTACTGTGCAAGGGGGTAAACTGATGAAAACGTACCCATTAAATGCTGAGTCGTCCCAGACCTACTTCCTGTCTCAACTCTGAAAACACCGGAACCAGTTTTCAATCCTCTCATCCAGCCCCAGGAAGGAGATAGTAGAGCTCCTCCACCTAATCAAGTAAAAGCCCTACATGTGGACAGTAGATTGTAAAAGGTTTGGGCCTCTACATGATTATCCTCTGGTGAAGTTTGTTAACTTGGAGACTGAGACTGTGGAGAAGACTAGATTTAATTTTGTCTAGGCACAGGCAGGCTGAAATCTGAGCAAGATCCAGGAATACCGATAGGGGAGACGAAGTGTATTTGGATTTCGGGTTAAGGGTTTTGTCCCAAGGAATCTGGATGGAATGTTTGAGGTCAAAGCTACCAGGTCAGTCAGCACAGGTGTGCATATAACACCAGATGTCCCAGCATCAGGCAGACTGCAGGTCCTAAACTTCTTTAGGGTCATCAGTTCTGTTTGCTGAGGGCAGCACAGGTTCCTGCTGTTTGTGGAGGGCCCGCGTTAATTGAGAAGGGCTTTCCCAGGGCAGGGCTGGCTGACAAAGTTAACCATTCTACCAGCCCCACCCATGCTGACTAAACTTCCCAGTAACTTTGTATTTACCTTTGACATGAACACACTGGAAGGAACTCTACTGTGCAAGAAGGCTAGAATAACAAAAAGAAAACAGAAAACACAGAGACAATTCATGAAACACAGCAGCATTATGTAAATATAACTGCCTGAGAGATAAGGAAAGATAGGACATCATAGAAGAAAAAAAGCTGCTTAAAGAAATTTTTTAAAAATTTTAAAGAAAATAACAAAGAACTTGCAAAAAGTAAAAACAAAGTATCAGTCCAGGGTCTAGAGATAATGCTGGATCTGCTAATTTCTAACCCATAAACTTTATTTAAAATTACCCTGTTCCGACTTTCCTTTATTTCCCTACTTATGGTAACGTAGCTATACTAAGTGAACGACAGACACAGTGGTGCGTTTTGCATGATTTTACTGTCTCTCCACGTGTGGGCATCAGTCCCCTCCACACAGTCATTCTCAGGCCAGCAGTAATGACTGAGTTTTGGTTCAGTGTTTTCTCAGCTGGCTTCTGTGATGTATCCAAGCCTGACTTATGAACCTACGTGAAGATCAATAATTGACACTCGTAAGCTCCAGGTCATTGGCTTTAATCTTCAGAAGAGTTTATTTTTAGTCACACATGTTGGTTTGGTGTGTTTCAGAACTATACTCAGAGAATCCCAGTGATTTATGGTTTTTTATATCTTCATAAATGCAAAATTTCTATAAACCCTCATGGTATGATCTTTGAAGTCAAAAGTGATTTTCTCTAGGGCTTGACATGAAAGGTGTTATAATTCTTCATAGATTCTGTGATCTTGAGGCTCAGAATCACAATAATGTTTGACTTTTTTCAAAACATTAGATGCATTTTCTTGTACAGTACTTTTTCTATTATTGGAAACTATGTTCTGTAAGCTTAAAATCTTCTATAAAAGTCAGTTTTTTTGAAGTATGCATCCCTACTGATATAAAAAGACACTTACTGAGCAAATGATAGTATTTAAAATGCTTTTTCTTAGTTATTTTTTTAAAAAAGAATTCAGTTGTTTGAATGTCTAGTACATGACATATATTTTCATAGAACTATAAAAAAGATGTTTTAAAGAGAGGTAAGGCAAATTAATTACTTTAAAAATAATTCAAATAATTTGTGAATAGTTTCTGCAATTTCATAGTTTACCTTTTCATTCTGTTGATTTTTTTTCTTTGCTATTCAGAAGTTCTTTAATTTGGGATAGTACCAATTGCCTATTTAAGATTTTTATGTACTTGATTTTAGTGTCAAATCCATGGAACCATTACCAAAATCAACATCAAGAAGAGTTTCTTCTATATTTTCTTCTAGTAGTTTTGTACTTTCAGGTCTTCCGTGTAAGTCTTTAACCCATTTTGAGTTTATTTGGTGTTTTGTGAATTGGAAGTCCAGTTTAATTTTTGGTGTAGTTATCCAATTTCTGATACTGGGTTTGGAAAGACTATCCTGTCCTGATTGAGCATTCTTGTCACCCTTGTTGAAGATGTATTAACCACATAAGGTGGGTTTAAAACATGGGTAATTTTCAAAGCTAACTCCTCCAAATCAATAGCAAGAAATAAATACCCGGTTATAAAAAAAAGAAATGACTTTAACAGACATTTCTCCAAAGAAGACATACAAATGGACAACAAGCATATGAAAATATGATCAACATCAATAATTATGAGTAATACAAGATCACTCATGTGGGTAATATAATAATTATGAGAGATACAAAAGTGACATTCTTGTAAGAATGCTACAAGATTTACTGAAACCAAAGGAGGTATTGGATAAGTCTACTTGTTTACCCTGATTGCCCTGACAAGCAACATGGCTATTTCCATACGCCTAAAACCAACAAATAGTACACATCAAACACATTTGATTCCATTCATTCTTCATATATCAACTATACCTCAAAAAATCTATATGTATGTATGCACATATGAGCACCATGCACACATATTTTATTCACACACATGTTCATATACAATGATTCAAGCCCCACCTACATTATATTTTGCTTATTTACTCAGATAAAGCCTTTTAGGGCAGTGAAGGCAGAGCCAGGAGGACCTTTCCAATGAGTCACTTGGGAGTTCCGTCCACAAGGTCTCAGCCCTTGTCAATATTCTGGTTTTCTATTAGTTACATTTTTGCTCCATTATGGGCTAAGATAATATTTGTCTCTACCCCAGGCTCTTGATACCAATTCTAGATAAGGATTATTTTTCAAATCAGCTTTAGTGAGCAACAACTTACAAAAATAAAATTCAAACATTGAAGAATATAATTTGTTCAACTTACGTCATTTACATTTTTGTAAACGCCTTAATGATAAAACATTGCCCCCTCAAAAACAATTTCCTTCAGCTCCTACGTGATTGGTATCTTCTCTCCCATCAAATACTCCCCTTCTATCAGTCACCATAAATTTGCCCTTTCTAGAAATCTGTGTAAGTGAAATTATGCATCTTGTAATGGCTGCATAGCTTGTTTCTTTCATTTTAGATGGTGTTTTGAGTTTTGTGTGATGCTGCATATATTTTTTATTTCTCCGTGTTCAGTGATGTGAATATGTAATGGTTTATAAATCCCTTTACTTATTGGAAGGCCTCTGGATTGTTTGAGTTGTGGGTTATGAAGAAAATGCTGTCAATGCCCATGGAAAGTCTGTACTGGACCTGTGCAGTGCCTCCCGGGTTGCGTGAGCAATGCATGCTGCACTTCCTAAGAAGCTGCCAGCATGGGTGCAAAGTGGTTATGTTATTTCACACTGTCACTGGCAACTTAGGACTTCAGCTTATTCTAAGCCTCTGTCAAGATGCACCATTGCCAGGAGTTTTAGGTTTAACTACTTTGATAGTTATGTGATAGATTTTTGTGCTTGAAATTTGCATTTACTTAAAAACCAATGACATCATTTTTCACTTGCTTGTTTGACATTTGTGCCTATTCTTTGGTGACTCAAATACTTGGCTCATTTTTTAAAATTTTTGCCTCGCACACCCCACACATGTCCCTACAGCGGGAACCTGGTACACCCTGTACCCATTTTAGTGGGATTTTTGTCTTCATACTATAAAGTTGTTTCTTAGATTCATTCTGGGCACAGTTCCCTTTGTGGGTGCATTTTGCAAGTATTTTCCTTATTGATGATTTGGGTTTTTTTTTTATTGAGACATAGTATTTGTACATCTCTGTGGAGTACAGTACTATAATTTGAAATAGATATATGATAAGCAATCTTATTACGATATATTAAAGAGAAATGAGATCATTACCTCAAAGAAAAACTTCCACTCCTCCTGTGTTTTGGGGGGCTAGTCACAATAGCTATGATCTGAAATCAACCAAGGTGTCCACCAGCAGATGAATGCATAAGGAAAACGTTGTACATAAACATGACGGAATTTCATTCAGCCGTAATAAACGAGGTCTTCTCATTTGCAGCAATATAGATAGAAGTACAAGTTATTATGCTAAGTGAAAGAAGAGAGGCACATAAAGACAAACATGACATCATCTCACAGTCACCCCACAGACGATCCCAGTAGAATAGTGGTCACTAGAAACTGTGAACAACAATAAGGGGAGATGAGAAGTTAAAGAACAGCACACTGAAACTTGGGTAGGTAGGAGGAACTAGTCCTGACTTTCTGCTGCCCAAAAAGATTAGCTATTAGTTTCAACAGTATAGGATATTTCTTGAAAGAACTAGAAAAATACAAAGGTTCCCAACACAAAGAAATAATTAATACTTGGAGAAATGGAAGTGTTTGTTACCTTTAAGGAATCAGTATACATTGGAAACTCTTTGTGGTTTAGCATTGATCTGGATATCAAAAAGTTTTCCATTTTTACGACATCTAAACTCATCTCTTTTTTTCTTTATTTTTTCTTTATTTCTTTATTGCTCATGATCTTTATGTCCTATTTAAGCAGTAAGTACCTCAACCAACATCACAACAAAGTTTTCTCTGCTTTATTATATTCTTACTCCTGATTTCCAGTTTGCAATCCATTTTAAGCTAAATTTTTGTTTACGACATGAAGGAGACATTTAGGTTCATCTCTGTCCTTGTAGACATCCACCTACCACAGGACTATGTCCCCACTGAGAGACCCAAGATGCTTTGCTCCACGTGTGATACAGAGGTTCAGGCCTGGGGTCTCCTGTCCTCCTCACATGTATTACAGCCTCAAACCATGTGATCATTAACCAACCTTAACCAAACACTCAATTCCTGAAGAGTTTAAAAACTGGATATTTATTCATTATCCAACGACTACATCCAGCACCATCATTCTTTGTGGAGATCTATATTTCCAGGTAGTATTATTTTTTCTCCCTAAAAACTTCAATTGACAAAACTTTAGTGTATGTCTACAGAAAATGAATTCTCCTAAATTTTGATGAGAGGGGAAGAGAGAGAGAGAATGCTTATTGTCTTTTTTGAAAAATATGTTTTGCTAAAATAAAGAGTCTGCTGATAGTGTTCCTTCCAGTACTTTAAACACACTGACCTCTCTTCTCCTGCTTTACCCAGTTTCTGACAAGAGGTTTGGTCCCTGCTAAGAAATTTCTGACAAAATGTTTAGTTCACAGATAAGTGATCTCAGTTTTGTCTCTCTGCATGTCATGTCTTGTTTGTCTCTTCTTAAAGCTGCTTTCAGATATTTTCTTTATAACTGGTTTTCAGAAACTTGGCAATGGTCCTTGGTGTGTTTTTCTTCACTTGCATTTGCTTGGACTTGCCAACATCCTTGGATCTGTAGATTTAACATTTATACTAAACTTGGGGCTTTTTAATGATTTATTTCTTCAAATATTTTTACCTTTGCTTTATGGTCCCTTTCTCTGAGACCCCAATTATATACCACTGCTTCACAGAGCCTCTGATATTTTGTTTGAATCTTTTTCCAGTCTTCAGTCTGTTTCATTCTGGATCACTTCTATCAATATGCTATTTCATCTATGGTGTGTAATCTCTACATAAAATATTAACTTCAGATACTGAACTTCCTCTTCTCTGATTCCATTTGACTTTTTTAAAAGAGACATTTTGTCCCCAACATACTCTTTTTTTCTTTCTTTCCAACTTCAGGCATAGAGAATTTAAAATAGCCCTTTAACATCCTAATCTGAAAATGCCATCATCTGTCATTTCTAATTTTTGCCATATTTCTCAGTTTGTAGTCATGTTTCCTGCTTATTTGCATTTTTGATAGACATGAATGTGTTTTACAAGTTATTTTGAGTTTCATGTTGACTGGGTGTCATATTTCATACTCCTTTACAGTGTGATGGTCTTTGTTCTGGTATCCAGGAAAGTTATTTCAATTGATCTGAGTTTTTAGTTTTGCTTTTAAGCCTTATTTTGATGGATCTATGGTATCCTTGGGTCTGTTTTCAACCCAGAGTTTAACACTAAATTCTTTATGACATAAGGTGTGCACAAGAACTCAAGCTAATGCCTGTCAAAAGCTGGAGGCTCTGCCTTCTCATGAGTTTTCATTTCCTAGACGTACTCCACAAGAAAAGCCCACCTGGGCTCTCCATGCCAAAGCAGAGACAGAGGTTCTCACTCCACCAGTTCAATAGATACAACAGTTATAACACAAGATATGCTAGTATTTAAGAATTTATAAAAGGGGGCCTGGCAAGCCACCGGCACACCAGGGTGAGAACCATCAGCGATTCCTGAGCTCTGCATCATGTTGAAACTTTGGGTGCTGGGAGAACAGGCAGTCTACTCGCTGCCCTGGTAAGTACCTGGGGGCCTGCCGGTGCACGGGCTAAGAATCAGACATCGATTCATCCCCCCTCCCCCCGTTAGCAAGTCAGCACCAGTGGTCTGAGTATCTCTTGGGAGGATGAATGTGTGCAGTGTGGCAAGTAAGGGGCATTCCCTTCTAACATCTCTGTGAAGGCAAATATTTATATTTTTATCACTGTTTTGCTCAGTTTTGATTAATGGTACTGTTCTATTCAATATTCTGTTTTTATAAGTTCGATATTTCCTTCCATTTTGCTCTACCTGATTGAAAGGACAGCTAATGTGAACAGAATGGCATGTACTATTGTACTTATTGCTCGTGTCCTGGTGACCTGCTGTGAGGTTCTGTGCTAGTTTTACTGCACTATGGTCACATGGGTTTGTTCTGTCTTATTCTACTGTATTTTGCTACCTTCAAAAAAAAAAAGTAGATAAGAAAGTAACAAAACACCTCCAAAAAACTCCCAACTCCACCAAAGCTGATCCATGGGGCATGGATGAGGAGAAACTCAAAAACAAGGCAACAGAATTATATAAGGTGATTAAAAAGTAAATAACAACAACAAAACAAGTCAGTAAGCTACTGAGCAAGCTGAAATAGGATATAACTAAACAGATAATTTACTTAAAAACTAAAAGAAAGAAAAGAAAGTGCTCTAGAGGATATGGCTGCATGTATGTTTGAGTGTGTAGGATTGATAACCATGTTGCCAAGTTGTTACTGGATCATTGAACTTCTTTGCAGTCTCACTGTTTGAATGTCCACTTTGTATGCTTTAATTTTGTAACTTGAACAACTAGGTCTAAGAAGACAATATGTAATTTATCAACTAGTGATTTCTTATTGCTTATTTTTTTTCTGAAATTCTGTATTGTTTCTACCACTTTTTCTGTTTTGCTTTTTTTATCTTTAAATAATTTTTTTTAAAAAAGAATGAAAACCAAACAACAAAAAAAAGAATTTATAAGATGGGCTTACAATGGCCACCCAGAGTCGAATGAGGAAGCGTGCAGAGGGCGTCCGCACAGTGGAGACCAAAGGACTGAGTCCAAGGCCTGGAGCCCACTGCAGTGCCCTGTGCGAGTCCACATCGGGAGTCCGAAGGCTCTGCGAGGGAACGCTGGAGAGTCCGCACTGGCAGCCAGGAGATGACGCCCAAGGTAAAGGCGAAGGCTGGCGCTCCTCCAAAGAGCAGGAGCAGATCAGTCCTTCCTCACTTCCGCTTTATATCGTCCAGGCAGAGAGCTGCCCTCGGATGGGTCCTCCACTCCCTAGGAGTGGAATTGCTGGGCCAATTTGATTGAGCTTCTCTCACTCAGATTAACACAGCCAGCCGTCACATCCTCTTTCTCCTTCTTTTGCTCGGCACAGTTGATTCCCTTCTAAGCTCCGAGCACTCTCCTGCTTCTGCGTCTCCAGGCTGAGCAAGTTGATCTTTGCTGACTGCCAGTGACAGAGACAGAGGCCAGTCCTGAGCCACGGCCCAGCTCCCGAGCAAGGCCCATTCTCCCACACTTGTCCCTCTCCTCCTTTTGCTGCACAAGGGCAGGCTCTGTTTCTCCTGGCTGTGGGCACTCGCTGCCCCCTCTCCCAGCCATGTCTGCAGGGCTCCGATCCTCCCAAAGCTTGGGGGGCTGGAGGGCAGATGGGTGCCAGCATCCCGGGGCCAGAGCAGCTCAGGAAAAGTGCGTCTCTGCTCTCCACAGCCAGACCAGCTCCACCTCCAGCGACTCCACACGAACACTCTTCACTGTCAAGGGAGGAGAGCTTGTCCAGTTAATAAAAGGACTGCAGGCTACTTGGGAGTAGGGTGACCTGTGTGTAGGGGCAGAAGCCCCAGCCCTCCACGGGGGCTTGTCCTGTCCACCTGAGACAAACTCCCGTCCTTCTCTGAGTGACTGGCCTCCCCACAAATGCTTCCCAGTTTTTATCGCTATTCAATTCTCCTTCCTCTGCCTAAAATGCACAGCACCCATGGTGGACACGGACTTTGTCCTTCAGGAAGCTCATTCCTGCCTTTGCTGGGGAGCAGCCAGGTGCCTGCTCGCCTGGGTCTCTGTGACACCCACAGCTGCTCCTCCGCAGAGCCTCTGGGACGCCCCGCATCATCCCTCAGGTGTTTGCACAGGATCAAGGCTCTGCACGAGATGCCCCACTTTGCCTTTCACACCTGAGGACACTCAGCCTACCCTGGCTGGTGGCCAGTGGCTCATCCACTCACCTGAGCCTTGCAAAGCCTCACTTTCCGCACGGTTTTCAGTGAATATTTGAGTGACAGGAAGGCATCTTGCTCAGCTTGCGCCTACCAAAAGATCCGTATTTAGGTCCAGCTGCTGTGAAAGGACAGCTGCTCGCTGACTGATGTTTATCCAAGCAGACTCCAGGCCCTTCCCTGCAGTGAGAAGTCTGGGTGCCATCGGTCCACCTGCCGTGACGGCCGCCTCAGCTTGGGGAGGACAGGCATGAATGAGCAGGAAGGAACAAGAAAGAACTTCGCTCTGGATCCCTTAGTGAGTGCCAGGCACAGCGTGGCAGGGGCCTTGGTTAAACTTATAAAAATTCCTCTAAACATCTCCTTGACGCACTCTTTCCTCACGTGGTCTGGGCTTCTGTGAAGGGATTCATAACTGGTCCCCACACACCCAGGGACTGCTGCTTTCCTGTTCAAGGACAAATCTTGCTCCCACATACACTGGTTGTGTGACGCTGTGCTCCCACACAGGACCAGCTTCCTCCTGCACAGGTGCCCTGTCACTCCTGATGCACCAGTCAGCATCCCCACCGGGGGCCCCACCTGAGAGGTGGCTGTAGTGGGAGAGAGCAGGTGAGCCCGTGCCACCCAGGGCACACCACACAGCAGGCTCACCTCTCCGCCCCAGCTGCCTGCTGCCATGTGTCCCCGGAGTCCATGGGCAGGAACCCGACTCAGCCACACCAGAGGAAGATGCTGCTCTCACCTGGGTCCTCTGCCCTCTGTCTGTAACCACTGCCTCTATTTCCGCCTGGTGGTGTGGCACTCATGCGCCCCTGTGAAAAGCCAGGGTCTCCCAAAGGTGCTGTCCTTGCCTTTAAGTCCTGGAGGTCCCGGTGAACAGAGAGCTGTAACTCCGTGCCAAGTGGGGAGAGTCTGCACCCCACATTGCACTTCGCACTGTCATCCCAGCCGACTCTAGCTTCCCCCTAGGCTCGCAGATCTCTCCTCATGGGAAGAGCCCCCTGCGCCTTTGCCCTGAAGCCCACGCCATCCAGGCTCTCCTTTGGAGTCATGTGGGAAAGAGACTCTCTACCATGTCAGCTCTTCTCGCTGGATTCCACATCTGTGCCACCCACGTGTGTCCCAGAGGCTCCACTGCTGATGGGGCTGGTGTTGATCCAGCAGCTGGCCTCTGTCTCTGTATTCCTCTTTCGTTACAACCTCAGCTCTTGTTCCAGTCTCGAATGATAGATGCACATTTCCCAGGCTCTGCCCTGCATTGACCCAGGGAGGGAGGCCCGGGGCTTCTGGTGCAGGCTGAGCCGGAGGAACACATCGGGCATGGCCCCCAGCTCGAAGCATCCCTTGGCGCGAGCGGCCACACACCCTCACTTAACACGCACACCTACCCACCCCCTAGCTAATGGCCGGGTTCAGGGAGCGTTTCTCCTCTCCTCTTCATCCCCTCTGGTGCAAATACAGCAGCGTCCTCAGCAGGTCTGGCCTCTGAAACTTGTCCCCTCTCCGAGGCCATTAGAAAGCACCCTGATCCCACCAGGCCTGAGGGTCCCACTGGCTGTGTTGTCTTTCTTACTCTAGAAGTTGGCTGTTTCATCAGACATTGCTCCCCATCCCCACAGACCTTGTCAGAAATACTGGCGGTTCCTGCCCATCCCTCTGGTCTCTTGTGAGAGAATTAATGAAAGCTTTCAAATCTAGAAAATGTTGCACATCGAAAAAAATTATGTCCCCTGAGCATCTGTCAGCCACTAATGTCAACTTCCTAAGTTCAGAGTCTGTTCATTATATTTAAAAATCGGCATTCTCAATTTTTAAATTTTTATTACACTCATTTGCTTAAAATTTACTTTGTTTTCTTTTCAATCCTCTTTCTCCTGACTCCTCATATTACAAATATAAACTAACCAAGTCCGCCAGAGTCACACTGTTCATAGACTTTCTTTGTCTGAAGCAATTTCCTTCTTCATTGAATTTGCAGTTTTCATAAAGGAAACTAATGTATTGTGTCTTCCTACTCCCCGTGCCGGGCCCTGTAGGTTAATCACAGGATGGCCTTTGGGGCCCTGGGTCTTACTCACCTGCACACTCCATGGACATCTGGTCACCCCAACACACAGATCAGAATGTTTCCAGGCTGCTCTGAAGCCTCCATGGGGTGAAATCTAAGGAGCCCCATGCAATTTCCCACCCGAGGACTTTGGAATCAGTGCTGAGGGCTATTAAATTAGGAAATACCCATCAAGCCAAACTCAAGTCACCCACATGTCACACCAATGTGTCTGACAGGCAGTGAGGACTTCTTGAAGCTTCTCCTGGGACAGCCCAGATGCGGACCACTCCTCACCTGCAGTCTGCCCCTCACAGCATCAGTGTGGCTGATTGCACATCACAGTACCACAGCTGACAAGGCTCAGGATTAGACTCCTGCATGCAGATGGTGCCAAGGAGCCACTGTGCATGACCAAAGCTCCTAGAGAAGGAGGCTCATGTTTGTGTGCCATTGCTCCCCCACCGTGACAGTTGTTCTGCGCATGCTCTGTCTTGACCACATTTGGGCACAGGTCCCACAAGTCCTGCATGGCTCAGGTGAGTCACCAGCACCTTCTCATCTTCTCACGTAGGGTTTCCCAGAAGTGCATAGGTGACTGACCACCCTAGAGCTGGGGTAGTGAGGACAGACCTGAGAGCAAACTTAGAGTGACAGCAGGAGTGGGCTCTTCCCTGGAAGGTCTCTGAGAGGGCAGCCCTGGGAGGACCAGGGTGAGGCGGACAGTGTCATCTGACTCCAGTCAGGGGAGCCTCCAAAGTGGATGATGCAGCCTCACGTCACCGCAGCCGCGGCGACCCTGAGACAGACCCTAGACTGCATGAACCTGGTGCAAATCCATGTGTCCTTTCCACACTGGAAAGGCCAGGGAGAGGAGGAGACGGTGGAGGACAGCAGAAAAGAGGCAGTGAGGGCGGCGAGGTTTGATGAGGAGACAGCCGCTGATGGCCATGGGGACACTGCGGAGTAGAACATACCAGGTGACACCCGGGCCGTCACTTCTGATGAGCCGCTGGGTATATATGTCACCCCGTCAGCTCCCACCCATGGCCGCCTTCTACCCTGCACACCCCACAAACCCTGCCCGTCTCTCCACTGCCTGCCGGGCTCAGTACCCAGGGTCACCCTTCCCTAGAGGCTCAACCCCAGAGGGAACAGTTCAGCATCAAACGATTCAACTCTATAAAATATAACAGGGCGGTGGGAAAGGGGAAGGGATGGGCAGGAAAAGAAAGAGTGTGAGAGGAAGGAGGAGAGGAAGGAGGAGAGAAAGGAGGAGAGGAAGGAGGAGA